>MU185902.1:30678-53697 GCA_016904865.1 Pissodes strobi
GTATATCAGGACTCCATCGCCATTGACTAGTGAGTGCTTCAGGTACATGTAACAAATGTAAACCAAATATAAGTGCTTAATATTAACATTTTATTTTCTATCTTAAAAGAACTCTTTAAATGACTGTCATTTCAATTTTTTATCACCCAGTACTAATTCGTATTTACGTATTACGTCATCGAGGCACTCTGAAAAATTGAGAACATTTTGACCTAAAAGAGGCAGGGTAAACGATTTCCGTTGAAAGTTTCTGATTAGAACGTGGCTTCAGCTTAAGCTGGAGTTCACAGAGAAGGAGTTGATGGTCCGAGCCACAATCGGAACCTGGTAGAGATTTAAAAAGACTGATAGATGACTTCTACCTTGTTCTAACTAAAATGTAATCGATTTGATTGCGATATCGCCCATCTGGTGGGACACAAGTATACAACGTCGTGGGTGTTGTGCAAAAAGTGTGTTGGCAATTGCAGCAGATGCTGGCCCCTTTCGTTTCTGGTACCAATACCGAATTTACCAATATGTGCCTTAACTATTTGACCAACTTTAGCGTTAAAATCGCCAAGGACAAGAACCAACTAGCGATTTGATAGGGATGCGAGTGTAGATTCAAGATCATTATAAAATGATACCACAGTGTCATCATCCGAGTTAGAAGTAAGTAGCTACCTGCACAATATTGATCGGTGTAGGGGTCGCATTGATGTGTAATGTGATTATCCTCTCCACTTGTAACCGAGAATAGTCTTTACGTAAGTTCTCGCCACCCAAAAGCCAACACCATGAATTTGTCATTGCTGGAAGTAAAGTGTCCTGAACCCCTATAATGAGTCTCAGAGAGACCAGCGATCGCAATATTGCTTCTTGTAAGCTCTTTTTCAAGAACATTGGGCTTACCGGTCGCTTTAAAGCCTCTGATGTTCCATGTTGCCAGGCGATGTTTGCTGCGAGTCTTGAAAGTGTCATCAGTAGTGAATTTCGCACAAGAAGCCTGATGGTCGCACCTCTTGTGCCCGGTCATCAATTTCACACTAACCTCCCCGGACGAAGAACAGCGCCGATTGCCAGTCGGAGAGCGAAGCCTTTCATCCGAGGTCCAGCTGTTGTTATTTACCTGCACTCATTTCAAGAGTTTCTCTTGGGATATCAATACAGATCTTTAATGCAGTAGTCTCCCATTTGCTTCCTTCATCCTCATGCCGTTGACCAGATATCGGTTCATCCGCCTTTAGGCACGATTTCTCATCCCTAGGACAAGAGAGTGCCCTGACTTTTGTTAACTCCTCCACCCGAAACTGTTGCTTGGCAAGAGGGTACTGCTCATACCCACAGTTTTCGGTACCTTTTTGTCGTCTTTTACGATACGCAGAATATACGTTGGAAGATATTCTAAGCCGCCCCCACACAGGTAAATTTCAGATAGATACAGAATAATCAAAATTATAGCTGATTTATTTTTCGGGAATTTCGGGCTTAAATAGCATGAAATAATAGTAATTAGAGCATTATTTATTCCTCCAATAACAAATTACAAATGAGTGGAATAATACCAGATAGGTAATAAGATTCAACGGTATTTCTTCAATATTCTATTCTCACATCAATATAATACTAACATTTGCCTATCCAAAATGTGGGTGAATGTAATAATTATTATATAGATCAGTCTTACCTATTTTATATTGGAAATATTATAGATGTAAAATCAGGAAGGTATTTCTCCAGCTACACCCAAAACAATCACTAAATTGTTTTTATATTTTACTACATAATCATACTCTAAACCCACGTCTAATTATGTCTCAAGTCAATATAATTAGCTAACACATTTCTAGATATTTCTGAAATACACCATTTTAATCGCTTTTTAAATGGGCATATCCTTTTTTGATGCGTTTCTTATGTCGTCGGGAAGTTTTGAATTGATTCGTGTAGCTATAAAATAAAACTTCGTTGCTCTTATAGGTAGGTACCTTTAATTGCATTTGCAGTAACAATTTTTGTTGCTATTGTATATCTTGTAATAAAGGTATGGTCTATATGCCATCACTGTGGGTGGCGTTCACTGAATCATTAATGTCTTTTAGCAAATAGTTACAATCATTTAATAATAGACGCATAATACTTAGGACAGCAATATTATGCGTAATACAAGCGCAATTAAACTGACCCATAAAACAACAACAATTGTATTTATGAATTCATAATAGGTAATCAGAAACCCAAAGATATATTTTAATCGTCAAGATCGCCATAGCAGATTGTTATTAATATGATTGATCTAAAGATATATCTGGCAGCCGAGCCGTAGTCCAATCAACCACTGGTGTTTCAGTTACACTACATCAGAATAATTATAGTAAATCTGAAAATAAGTTACCCAGATCTTAAAATGATTCATTAAAGAACAAGAGTAATTATGAATTCATAATAGGCAATCATCCAGCCACAAGGTTATTTTAATAGCCAAAATCGTCATAGCAAATTGTGATTAATACGAGTAATATGAAGATGTATCTGGCACCCGTAGTTCAACCAACTACAGGTGTTTCAGTTTCATTGCAACATCAATTAGTCATAGTGCACCTAAAAATAAGCTACCCTGATCAATTCGCTCCCCAACTGCTGCCCTTACTTGGGATCTAGAAATTCCTAAAAAGAGCTCAGAGCTTGATGGGGTGCCACAGCCGAGCTTAGCAATTAGTTGCGCCCCGTACCAAGCGAAGCGAGCTGAGGGCCATGTGTGAAGTAAAACATAGACATTCTATAATCGTAAACAAAAGCTCAATGCAGGTTGCATATACTACCGTGACGCTTTTTCTTATTCCATCATTACTACGCAAGCGCGAAGCTTCCTGTAATTATTGAAGGGTTGTACGCAGCTCCTGTGTTAACCACTATGCCACTACAATGTATCCCCACATTCCTGCACCAATCTAGAGTTAGTGCTAAGTGCAGCTTGACTAACAGAGCAAATTAGTACTTCCTATGCATTTCTTTGCCTGACCTCGTCCATTGTTGCGACCATCAAGTTTACGTATAGCTCTGCTTGAAACACTGTTGCGTGCTTTTTCAGAGGGGAGCCGCTAGTCTCCAAGAAAACCCCCACTCCGGAGGACTATTGTCCTACCATCGTGGGCCGTCGGTGTAACATATGAACGGAAATCTTACCTCTACATGTTCCCATTGCCCTTTTGTTGATATGGTTTGGTTTGTCTGATATGGTTACTGTGTATGCTCTCTTCAATGTCAGCCTTTCGTGGGGTAAGTTTGGGAACTCCGATTTTATATGACGACAAGTGTCTTAAGAAGATAAACATAATATAACTTGGTTTTTGCAAAAACCTTTCTTTAAAATGGTCCAGTTAGGGCTAAATCTAGACTGATTCTCGAATGAATCAAAACAGTCGCTGGTCTAAAATAGGGTCTGCTACGGAATTTCTATTAATACATGTGCAGAGACGAAGCGACAGTTACTGTTATACATGAGAGGCTAAATCACACCCTGTGCTCCAGAAATTGCGCCTACTGGACCATATGTTACGTGCCTTCAAATATGAAGATACTACGTACGTATTGCGATCTTTTCGCTTCGCTCGCTCCGGGAGCAGAACCAACAAAAACTAACCCATCACATGCTCAAAATCCAAACATAGCCGAGAAATATTTGCATTCACGTACCGAAGCCAACAGTAGGATACATATCATCCAATTACAATTTATGCTAACTAGTCGTTCAACAAATATAGTATTTTTGCTTAAACCTTGACGAGAAATAGCAGTAAGATATAAACATGAAATTGAGAGTATGGTTTAGTTTCTCGTTTTAAGCACTTTAGATTTTGCTAGTTACTCCCACTGGAGCGTATTTTTTATTTTTGTTAAGAAAGTATTTTATACATTGTGAGTGCATACGTGTTGTTTCATCAGTATTATTGTGTTTATTTAATACATTTCAATCGATATGGTATGTTTCATCAGTATTATTGTGTTTATTTAATACATTTCAATCGATATCCCCGACATATCACGACGTTATGTGGGAAGTTTTTCTCGAGCAACCGTCATCACTGATGTAAATTATACATTTTGACAATAGAATCACAACTTGAGGATTTCATTCAGGTAAGTAAATAAGCGCTAGAGGCGTCACTATGAGTTGAATGTCACGAAGCACTATGGATTTTATTGAAAGCCCTAATCAAAATTCCTGGCCATTCATCCATTGAAGATTCCGCTCCATCATCGCCCAAAGTTTCTGAGTCATCTTCATCTGTGCGTTCAAAACAACTACCAGCTTTTCAAGAATCACAGATTTCGTCGCCAAGTGCTAAACGACCTATCAATTTCCACCACGACCCAGTTCATCTCAAATGAACACATATTCTTCATCGCAGTCCGAACCTTCCCAAAAGTCTGGATATTTCTAGAGATGATCAGATTATGAGGTTATCGTCAAAGATAGGCTATCGATAATAAATGGTAGTGAAGAGGATGTATCAAATGACGGTGGTTAAATGTGGTTCTCCCTTAAGGATGGCGACTTAGCCAGAATGGGCCGATGAGGATATTGTACAGATCACCAATAAACTTTTATTTTATAGACAAAGTAGCCTGAAAGTAAACAATTTGCATTTGTCACAAACCTTTGAAACAAGCAGTGAAATTTTAGACCTCATAGTTCTTGAAACTAAAAAATATGCATCCCGACTTATCCAGAAACAACTCTTTCTCGTCGGTCTTTATTGAACACGTGGACAAATACCCACATAGCAGAGATTATAAAAAGTTTTTATGATAATGGGCAGTAAAATTAAATAAAAATGCGATTATATTGATAGCATAATTATATGTATTCTAATAGTCGTATAAGGAAAACGCTTAGTTGGAAAAGATTCGATATGTTGTTCAGATGCTTGGATTATTTCAACAATGAACCTGCAGTTAAAAATCACATACTATTTAAGATAAAAATATACCTTAAAAGTATGTTGCCATCAATTTCAAGAGACCTTGGAACTTGCCGAAGAAATCGCGAATGATGAGAGTATGGCCTCGTCTTATTAAGACGATACTTATCTGCAGTATTATAAATACGGTATGAAACTTTATAAAATAGGTACACCTGAAGGATACACATATGATCTGAGGGCATATGCCAGAAAAACAACGACGTTGCTATCTCTTTTAACACCAATATGCATACCTATAATGTATGCATGGATTTGCTGAAAAATCGTCTCCAAGCGTGAAACTTTGCAAAGATCTTTTGGACAGTCAAACATACATCTGAGGTACATTGCCCAACAATAGAAGTGAGAACCCTCAAGGTTTATGCACGAGAAATTGTAAAACTATAAGTTTATGGCAACAGAATCAGGATCGTATTCGAGTAGGCCCTTTTCCTGACCATTCCAACCAGTTAGTACTAACTGGGGTTAAAAACAATAAAGGAGGTGATATGTGCCATTTTTGCTTAAAATAGGTCAGAAAAAAGCGTATGTCAACCCTTTTTTCTGATCTACTGTAAGCAAGAATGACACACATAACCTTCTTTATTATTTTTAGCCCCAGTTGGGTACTAACTGGTTGGTATGGTCAGGAGAAAGGCCAATGCTTGTACCACAGCTTATTCAATAACCAGCTATTCATCTCTATCGAAATCGGAAAGTTGGAGTGTCGGGCACTACGCATCCTGACAGTGCCCTTAGCGGTTCAGTTTCACGGTCTCGTGATTTTTCAGGCAATGTAATGACACGAAACGAACTGAATTTAAAATGAATATTCCCTTCAAAATCCACGACAAATTCGCCCGAAACTACGGCTATTGCCCTAAAACGACCGGAAATTTCGGATTTTCATAAAATTTTGCCATTTAAAATCGTTTTCAAACGGATTTTAGACGATAAAACATCGTATTTTAAATTAAACTAACTGTCAAAGGTTTTATTCGGATGCCCAGACGTTTAGAAAAGTATTAACTCATGGCCCTCTTCTAAAATTTTCACTTGACTTTCCCAAATCAAGTGATGCCGCCGCAAGATGAGTAGCTGGTTATTGAATAAGCTGTGCTTGTACTACACCAGCCTAAGGCGTCAAATAGTATTTAAAAAATGCTTGGGTTATTTATAATAATCATATTAATACCAGAAATAAGACGCTGGACAGATTATCGTTTCTTGAAAAAAGATACAAAGATTTTTACATAAAGATACAATTACATAAATATGAATGGTGGGGAAGACAGCGGTAGGGATGAGAATTGGAACGTGGAGCAAGCTAGAAGATGAAAAAGGGGGAAGAGCAGCTACAGAATTGGAAAGTACGATGGATCGGCCAGAAGTACAGGAATAAGCTGTACATATTATCACAAGGGAATTCAATGTGAAATTGAAAGCAACCTGGCAAGACTCAAAGCAGCAAAGTTCTAATATTTATATTTATAAGCAGATTGTTTGTTATTTCATATCTTGAAGGCATTATATGCTTAATTTTGAGAAGGTTCCATTTTTTTAATTAATAGAGGAATTTTAGGATTTTTGATTATTTTTTCTAAAGCTAGATATTGCTACTGGTTCCCAAATACATGTTGCGCCTGGTTTTGTTAAGAGTTTGCATTACTTTCTTTAATAAAAGTACAGTTTGATATTTAATGCTATGCTAATGTATCAAATCAGAAAAATCATATTGCTCCAAAAATATTGAAACCTCTGCATTGAACATAGAATTTCAGATAGTGAGTGCAGTGGCCCCTCGGTGGACACGCAAGTCTAGCACAAGTGAGTCATGATGTCGCGAACACGCTAGAATTACAAAATAGTTGCCTTTCTATTTTATCACTAATAATAATAGCCATATGGCTATTTTAAAATAGGCTCCTAGAGTGCTTTTAATATTTATTAAATCAACATTTTTATTTTAAGCAAATACCAATGCTAATTTATTAGTGACATTAGAAAACTGGTTGAGGATGAAATTTTCAAACAAGAGATAATCAACTTCAGAACTAAATTTAAAACTAAGCGGAAATGCTGTACTTGCCTGTCATATTTCCAAAGCAATGCTTAACATTTATGAAACGAGGTATCTCTGCAAAAGCTAATGTAATATGTAAATGACGTAGTCGCAAATGACTACAGCTTGAATTGCAGCACTTCAAAGTTTTGGTCATACGCTGTTCTGGAACTTAATGCGAATACGAGCGCTTTCAAAAGCTTTTAATTTAAACGAGTAGGAAGTTCTAGCCTCAAGTTAATTTCTCTTTTCCACCAAGCAAATGAGTCCGAAAAGCAGTATAGAATTGTAACAGGCGAACGAAATCGTTTCGCATGAGAATACCCCGTTAAAACTCCTTAAAATTGAATACTAAAACCAAAGGTCCCTCCAGAATAATTTTATAATCGGACAATGAGATTTTTTTAAGGTACGTTCACAGCTTAGAATATATGGTGACTAAAATACCACCTATTTAATATAAAAATACTTTATTAAACTTGTATGTATATGTGAAGTAAATTAAGCATGTTACAGGCGACAAAACGCCTTTATCCTACAAGCTATATAGCTGCAATTAAATATTTTTTTTTGTAGTTGCTGCAAGCTCTAAGTTACCGATTGGGGCCCTATTTGCTTAATTAATTAATCAGGAATACTAGCAAATAAATTCAAAAATGTTTCAACTTCTGCCTCTAGTTGCCATGTTATCGCATGTGCAATAATCATTGGCTTAAAACCAGCATTATTTCCGTATTGTGTGTATTATTATTGCCTTATTAAATATGCGCATAATTTTCGGATACCTGGCTATATTAAGAATATATCTGATAGACAACCAGAACTCCTTTTATTTATCGAATAAAACTCCAGGTAACTATAGAGTTCTGTATTAATTATAGCAAGGAATATACAAGATAGTAAAGCGACATAATGTATACCCTTATAACCTACGAACGCATTTCAATGCGTCACTCAGTCTTCTATTCTCTCTCTACTCTACTCTGCCTTGGGTTGATGTAGGTTCGTACTATAAATCTATTGTTACAATAACAATACCAATTCAACAAGGTTGTCTTGGTCTTGTCACCCGCGTCGAGTATCTCGTTCATTGCAGTTAAGCAATAATATTATGTGTAGTAGGTAATGTAAATAACCTTCGTCTAGACCTCGAAATAGTCGGGTTGCCGTCACGATCTAATTTATGGAATACCGAGTGTTTTTCTGATACACTACACCTCCCCTCTTTTGTGAATACTCCTTATTTTTGTTGTGGCAAAAATGAGGACATTCGAATAAAGATAATTTATAAACGTTCTAAAATGTAAAAGATAAACTATACGGTTACATAATAATAATAATGAACTAATAATAAAATGTTAAAAATAATTACGTATCTTGTTAGAAATAGTATTTGTGATAAAAAATTGTGTGGCAGTAACTATCGGTTACTACAGTTTGTTCTTTTTGCTTTTTTTTGCTTGGCTGGCCAGCCCAAATGCATAGAGGTGTCAAAATAATTAAAAATCTAATAAATATATACATAAAAAGTAGAAAAATATAGACATAAAGTAGAAACATATACATAAAAGTAGAAAAATATACACATTAAAGTAGTAAGAAAAGTACATTATACCTTATACATATGCTATACAAAATATACATTTTGTTATATGTTATTCTAACGCACTGCACTTGTCCAATGTTTTGTCACTCGCGTAAGTATTCTTCGGCACTGCTTTTAAGACTAATTTACAAAAATAAAAGTAGAGATTCGCAAACGGTTGAATTCGATTTTGATGTACAGTTTGTTTTTTACCCGTTGCGTCTTCTATTGTGCAATTTACTCCATCTATACACGTTATGAAGAAAGGACCTTTGTGCCAAGGATCAAATTTTGTTCGGTTTTCGTTGTTTATTACAGCTAGATCACCTGGTCTAAGCCGTAATTCATTAACTTTTTTATCGTAGGTCAGTTTACGCAGCTCTTTAGCTTTTGAGATATACTGTTGAGCGCGAATGTTTGTTGCTTGTATCAAGTGTCGAACTTCCTGATTATAGGCGTCCACATCGTATACAGGGTCAATTTTCTCTCCTAATAAATTTTCAAGCATTTCCGCTTTTCGTGCAAAAACTAATTCGAACGGAGTATAGTTGTGATATGCACTGGGCGTAGTGTTATAACAGAAACTGTAATATTTGATTAGTTCATCCCAATCGGTTTTTGCTTCGTTAATATACATGCGTACATATTCGTTAAGGACTTTGTGATTGTGATCCTCCAATGCTTTGACTGCGATACGCCGTTGAAAATTTGTGATTTATGTTTAATAATTTCGTCAATTTTATTGTTGCAATACCCCATTCCTGTACTCTGTACCCATATCTGTTCTTATCTCTTTCATTGGTTCATATGTGAGTATGAATTCGTCCATTATGGCTTTTGCAATTGTCTTTGCTTCCTTATTTCGTAACGGTACTGTTTTTTCATATTTTGTTAATTTGCATTGGATCGTAACTGCGTATTGATTGTTTTTAAATGTTTTCTGGAACGGGCCAATTGTATCAATCCATACAATGTCGAAAGCTCTCTGTGGAGTAGGAGTAATAATCATGGGTTCCACATGAGTAACTTCTTTTTATTTAATTTACATTTGGCACAATTTCTTACATAATTTGCTACATCATCTCTTGACATTCGTTTCCAACGATACATGGTTCTCAATTTTTTAAGTAGTTTCTTCTGTCCACAGTGTCTTTCCATAAGTGGACCATCGTGAAGTTGTCTAATTAGGTTTGTTTTCTCGTCGCGACTCGACATAACAATTGGATCCTTATATAAAATAATATTTAAATTCTTCAACACCTTATTCCCTATTTCCTTTAATTTATTTATTGTGCACATTTAAATATTTGGTGATCTGTTTTTAGCTTAACCTTATCAATATCATTGATTCGAGCTTAGACAATATTGTCGCTAGAGACATATTGCCATTAGTGATCATAATTGTATTTTCGTAATTTTTGCCGTTGAATTGATCTTTTTTCCTCATGACTATCCTAAGATAGTTGGGCTTATTTTCGAATTTTACCATAGGTAATTTAATTATACTGAAATTTTTGGTATTTCAATATTCTTTGTTTCTTCTTTATTATCTTTCCTTGACATTGCTCTCGTTATTGCTAATACTTGTACAGACTTATTAGCTATTTCTTTTAATTCGTCCAGGTTGATTCTGGACAAGGCGTCAGCACCCACATTGTCTTTCCCTTTTATGTAGTTTACTTTAAAGTCGAACTCTTGCAAATCGAGTTACATTCTGGTCAATTTTGACGATGGGTTTTTCATTGCAAATAGGTAAACAAGTGGTTTGTGGTCGGATTTGACTAGGAGTGTCTTCCCGTATAGATAAGCTCTAAAATAATTTATTTCCCAACGTATAGCGCCTAGTTCTTTCTCTATTGTTGCCTTATTTGCTTCTCCTTTCGTAAATGCTGAAAATGCTCTAGAGGCGTATACAATGGGTAGATCTTTTCCCTTGAAGTTCTGCGATAGAACTACTCCACTTGCCTCTTTCGATGCATCCGTAGTCAAAATAAATTCTTTCCTAAAATCGGGATACTGTAGAATTTTTGGGTCTATTAGAGCGGCTTTTAGTGTTAAATGCATTTTGGCACTCCTGAGGCCAGTTAAATTGAACATTTTTCTTGGTAAGCATATTTAACGGCCTTGCAATGCGTGCAAAGTCGGGGATGAATCTACGATAGTAGTTACAAAATGCAATAAAACGTTTTGCTTCGTCGGCATTCTTCGGGGTTGGATATTTCTTTACTATATCGTATTTAGAGTCGTTTGGTAGAATGCCTGCGCTGGTAATTTTGTGTCCTAAATATGTTACTTCGTTTTGAAAGAATGTAAATTTTTCTGGGTTTAATTTTAAGTTGTGTTTCCTGCATATCTCAAAAACGCTTTTTAGATTTTTAAGGTGGTTTTTCGAACAACCTATTACTATGATGTCGTTTATGTACAGAAAAGCTTTTTCGGGTATAAGGCCTGCGAATGCGATATTCATCATTCTCTGAAAGCTATTCCTGTATCCGTGCTGAAAGTAGTGACATCTCTCGATTTTTCTTCCAGCGAAATCTGATGAAAACCTGCTTTCAGATCTAGGGTTGAAAAAAAAATGGCTCTTCCTAGTTGATCTAATATGTCATCTATTCTAAGTAAAGGAAATTTAACGGCCACTAGTTTATTTTGATTTATAACCCTAAAATCTACGCAAAGTCTCCACGCTTTTTTGCCATTTGATAATTTCTTTGGAACGAGTAATATCGTGCTTGTATTCAGCTGTTCATGGTTCAACAATTTTGTCTTCTATACTCGACGTGCCGAACAGATTCACCAATCGCGGAAACAATTCGTCTTATTTTATGATTGAATCGACCCAATGTTTTGTTTTTCATTTCGATTTTTCTTATCCATAATACAACAAATCAGAATAGACTGTGTTAATCAAAGTTCCTACATTTGAAATCAATGGAATCATAAAATAAGAAGAATTATTGTATCCGTGTTTTTCGTGTTTGGTGAATCTGTTCGGCACGAGTATAGCATTTTTTGCACTTGATTGTTTATTTCGTCTTTTTGAGCATGCTGTTTCTATAGTTCTTGATGTACACAGGATTTTAGTCTATCAGTTTTAATGTTTATTTATAGAAGTTATTTGTTGTTAATTTGTCTGTACTTAGAGCAAAAACGTCGGAAAATTCTTTACCTAGAGCAATTGTTTCAGTTTTTGCTAAGTCTGGTATCTGCTTGTTTAGTTCTCGTTGTAAAACTACGTCTCTATTTTCCATTGTAGTATCTATGTTGTAAATCTGATAGTTATCTAAACTTTCTGTTTCTATGTCTTCGCTTTTTATTGTGACACTTTCGAGCATTGTGTTTAAAATTCTCACAAAAGGACTTTCTTTAGAAACGATTGAGGATGCTATAAAAATACCTCGGGATATTTCTTTGTTTAAAACTTCTTTTAGGCGTTGCAGGTTTTTTATTTTTCTTACTATTTCACATCTTGGAGGGATTGTGAGAATGTCCTCTGATGGGCCTGAGAGGATGGATAAGTTTACAAACCGATTCCCAATTTTTACGGCCATCATCCAGTTGGCATAATCTAGGTGACATTCATTTTTTGCTATAAAATCTCTACCTAGGATTCCATCTGCGGGAATAGGAAATCTGTCGTTGACTTGTTGACTATATGAAATTTGTGGCTTAGTTGATATTCTCTGAAGTATCCATTTTTTTTGTAGTACCTATTGATGCTATCGCACCATCTGTGAGTCCTTTTATTTTGCAGACTTCGGTTTTGTTTATTACCTGTAGTGGGTTTATTTTCTTTCTTTTGAATAGTGATATATCAGCGCCAATGTCTATAAGACGTACAATCGTGTCATTTCTGTCATTTCCGGTCATTTCTGAATTAATAGATACAAAGTTCAAAGGTGTGAGGTCTAAATTAAAGATATTTACGACCCCCTTGCTGGACCTAGTTGAGGGTCCTCGGAGTTTTCCGGGTTATCTTCTATTGCCAGCTGCCTTACGTGTCCGCCGTTTCCTCTAGGCATATACTGTTGGTTTCCCCTGGCTCTATTCGCATAATGAGCCTCTGTGGGTATGACCATTTCTGTTGTTGTGGCTCTGTTGTTTTCTCCAATTATTGTCTTGTCTGTCGTAGTGTGTATTATTTGGGAGATAATTACCTCAATAATTACCTCTATTGCTTCTTCTAAATGCGCCAAACGGGGAGCATTTGATTGGGTAAAATGGCCTTGTGTATAGCACCGAGTTTGCTGGTGTCTCGTCGTTTATATTTAAGAACTTAGACAATGCCTCTTGGGAGTTGTTGAATGTTCCGGCTTCCATGATCAATTTAGCCTTTTCTGAGGTTGCATTCATTATTAGGGCCTTAACTGTTGCGTTTGTAGCGTAAATTTCGGCTACTGCTACCGGGACTCCTTCCTGGATGTATGCTCTCTTTAGCCTTAGTGCCAGGTCTTCGATCTCTGTGGCAAACCTGGATTTATCTTTGTTGTTTTGTTTGAGGCCAAACAGTTTTCAACTTGTCATTTGTGAGCTTTCTGCTCTAATTTCTGCTTTTAGTTTGTCTATTATTGAGGTTAGGGTGTCACTTGCTTCTACTAAGTCTCTGGCGTGCCCAATTAATCTTGTCTTTATGTAGGCTACTGCATTTGCTTCGTGGTTTTCTGAATTTATTTGTAGGAGTGTAAAGGCGTCAATCACGGTCTGCAATTTATCAGGTGAGCCATAGAACTCTGTTGGGAAAATTTTGCTTGCTAAATCGAAAAATTCAGCGTTTGTCATGGCAATTTTGCAATCTGTTTGCGTATCTTCTTCTGATTCGGCTTCTGCTATGTCTTCTTCTAATACTTCAGGGTCAAAATATTCGATACCCGAGGTAGGAATCTTATATAGGGCTTTCAACACTTGATACGCTCTTATTACTTTGTCCCTCATTGAAGTAAAAAGTTTCTTAACGATAGGTATTTGTTCATCGCTTATAGAGTCTTGCAAACTGAACGAACGTCTTTGATAAATTTATTGTATAAGTTTGGTAATTTATCACGAACTTCTCTTTTAATGTTTTCCGCCTTCGGCGTCTGTTCTTTGAGATTTCTTTTCGATTCGTTGTTAATAGCAATTTTTTATGTCCTGTATCCCGGACAAGGTATCTTCCCACTTTATATCATTCATAAAATAGATTTCTCTTTTTCTAGTATTGCGGGAATACGATGACTTATGACGTAAAAGAGTTAAATAGGTAGAATACTGTGTAAAAATAGAGCAAAAGTAAAATATAATCAATAAAATCTATACGTAGTGTTATAGTCGTATGGATTTCCCAATAAATAGTCCTAGAATATCGGTATAGATACCATACGTATAAAAATAAATTATAATAATATTCAGTATCTGAGATAATAATGGTAATAATACATCGGTAAGAATAATATAGATTATAGTAAGAATATAGTAAGAATAATGATAATAATAAATAGTAAAAATAATAATATGCTGAATAATAAAATGTGTAAAATCGTTAAATAAAATAGTTCACTGTTCAATAGTCACGCAATCACTTACATTTTACAAAAAAAAATGTGTTACTCATCCGCAACTGCTGTGCTGCTAAACTTTGGCTCCCTGTCCCCTGATGACCATACTTCTTGATATTTGCCGCTTTACTCCCTTCCGATAAGCGGCTCTCAGTTTTAGGAATAAAACTGCCATAGCTGCTGCCACCAGAGCGTATATCCCTAGCCTCATGTCCATCGGCATCCTGATTTCTTCCTGTTGTTCTACTATGAAGTTGGAGTTCACCATCCTGTATCGGTGACCTCCGCTTGCTTAGAGCTGGATTTACCCATTATACACAGGATTCACCTCGGCACATTCGATTACAACCAGGAATCGCTGACGGGCACACTCAAAAAACTCACGACATGCATTGCGAAGGGCATGGTCGCCATGTAGAACTCCTCTTATTTATCGAATTAAACTCCAGGTAACTATAGAGTTCTGCATTAATTATAGCAAGGAATATACAAGATAGTAACGCGACATAATGTATACCCTTATAATCTACGTACGCATATCAATGCGTCACTCAGTCTTCTATTCTCTCTCTACTCTGCTCTACCTTGGGTAGGTGTAGGTTTGTACTATAAATATAATGTTACAATAACACCCTTGTCACCCGCGTCGAGTATCTCATTCATTGCAGTTAAACAACAATATTACGTGTAGTAGGTAATATAAATAACCTTCGTCTAGATCTCGATATAGTGGGGTTGCCGTCACGTTTTAATTTACGAAATGCCGAGTGTTTTTCTGATATACTACAAACGAAACAAGACATTCATATGAAAAATATAATAAATAGTAGATTTATGTTTTACGTACTTAAAAATTTAAATCACCTTAATTCACATATTTTCCCGTACAGTTACTTTTCAAATTGATTTAAAACAAGAGTTAGGCTAAACTAGAACTCAAACACGGATACCTTTGATTCGAGCGTTAAATGAGACAGACATAGTTATTGTAATGAACGCCGATTTACCCTATTCCTTTACTTGCTGCGTACTTGGCCTTTTCTTCAACTTCTGTTCATTATCAGCATTACGACCACTTGCAAGTGAACTTTCTATTAAAATTTTTAGTTGGCCATTACGACCTTCAGCAAATGAAGTTTCAGTTAAGACTAACTTTTTTCTCCGATCATTTCGCGTTTTTATAGCAGATTTTCGACGCATTTGTTCTCCAGAAAAATCCGGAATCAGAACACCTGCGACTTGAAAACACGTGCAATGACGCAACTGCCCAATTTTTGACGAAAACAGCTATTCGAGAAGCAACTAGTTTTACAATTCAATATCCCAAGGGTTCGAAATTTTTCCATGCCAAGCTTGGGCTCCTTACGGAATTTAGTTCACACCATGTGGCTTAAAGTCCAAGCAGTATTTAAACCTTATAAGGTCATGACTTTTTGTCCTTCGTTTTAATTCGCTGGAAATGGAAAATTTTTATTATGCACGTCTCCTGGCCAATGGTGTTCTTTTTAGAAAAAGTTTGGGGAACCTGGGGTTTTGAGGCTTGCGTTTAGTGTAATGTCTTGAAGTTAGTTTTCTCTAGTAGCATGATAACATGCAGGCGAAAATTTTAAAAGTGCAAGTCTTCCGTGTTTTTAGATTCGGATCTCGTATTCGTGAGAATGGAAAAATATTTCAATGGTAAGTAGTTTTATTTCTTTTAACCAAACTGTGTTAGTTGCCTTTCGTATGCTTTTATTATGATTAACCCCTTTTTCGCGATTCTGTCACTACTTCGTGAGAGTTAAACTTCAATTTGTTTTTAATTCTTGTTAAATAAAATAAAATTATTATTTTATTTGAACCTTTTTCTCCCATGGTTTTAATTCCTTAATTTAATTTTTGAACAATTAAAATTAAATTACTTTTTTTAACAAAATGTTGAAACAATTCTTAGATTAAATCAGGTGCCAACAGTGATTGTCACATTATCTACATAAAACAAACCAAAAGCAAGACACAAAAGAATACAAGAACGGAACTAGTTAAAATATGATAGATAGCCTAGAAGTTTCACGAATATGGCAATGAACAGACATGGATGAAAACACAAAAACAACAACGTCACTCTGAACTCATATGCTCTTCTTTTCGATTTTGGCTTCTACTACACCTAGGATATTTTGCCAGCACATTCACAATATTTTATAGATAAAAAAGGCCCTTCTCCATTATTAACAAACACGGCAACGTCAAAATGCTTTCTTCAATGACCAAGTTTGTGAGCTACGGAACCTGACAGATATAGCGAATAGCGAATCGCCTTCTTCTGGGGCACAAACTCAGAATTAAACAAAGCCAGGCTACAGATCCCCCAAGACTGTATGCCATGCCTCATGTGGGATTCAATAAGGCAATAATAGAGAGTTCGTGCCATAACACTACCCAGCTCATTCATAGCAATTCGCCAGCCAGAAGCTATTTTCGAATTCAGATTATATGTTCGCTGAATGTTAGTTTATTGTCTATCCAGTGACCCAAAAACTTTAGACAGCTTTTACTTGCAACAGGATAATGAAGGCCACCTGTCAAGTTAAACTTAAAAGTGAGTATGTTGGTTTTAGTAAAATTAAAACTATGACAGTTGGCACTGCACTAATCCCAAACTTCCTCCAAATCAAGAGGCACGGGGTTGATCAGAACATCAGCATCTTTGCCCAACCACAGAATTCAGGTGTCACCGGCAAACAAAGTAAGCCTGCCCTGTATTTTGAGTGCAGCTAGGTCATTGATATTTAAGAGAAAGAGCAAGGGGCCCAAAACAGAGTCCTAGGGAACTCCTTGCTTAATTGTAAGAATATTAGACATGCCATTTTGACTTTTTACTAGCTGCTTCCTACCAGAGAGGTAAATCCAATCCAGCACCACACCTCTAAACCCATAACAAGATAACTTCCGAAGGAGTATCGCGTGATTAACACAATCGAACATTGCATCCCCGGTACCTTTCCGGAAATGCAAACCGAACTGGCATCCAACCAAGATATTATAAAGGTTAGTAAACTGAACCATTCTATCCTTAACAAACATTTCAATAACCTTGGATAGGGTTGGAAGTAAAGAGATCGGGCGGAAGTTGGCTGGGTTGTCAGACACACTGCCTTTAAACAAAGGACTAAGAATAGCATTCTTCAGGCAGTAAAGAAGACAAATTTATTGCGCTTGATAAAAAAAACATTCAGACGGTGATGAAAATGCTCTCGAATAGCCTCAAATTGATGTTCTATGGAAATAAATAATGGTTACTTTACTCTAAATAAAAAAAAATTAATACTTTTCGTTTCTTTCCAGATTGGAGATATTTTAGCAAAGGTTTTCGAGAGATTACCAGTTCCAGCGGTTTTCCCGTACCTGCTTTAACTTTAATTGAAATTATTGCTTGGTATATGATATTAAATTATGGCCTGAGTTTAAGACACAAAATAATAGATTTCTGTATAAAAATGGACTCCATAACACTTGAAAGTTATAACAGTGATCTATTCGATTATAAATCTTTGAGGCAAAGCGGTGGAAGCGCTGCAAGGAGTTTTCGAGGAAAACCCCAAACATATTGGTTTCTACGAAAAACACAGAGCGGCGAAATCATAAAACGTACATGACTTTGTTTTGGTCCTAGCAATGTATCAAAACCGACTCACGTTTACTGCTATGCATGCAAAGTTTTTTCCCGAAGACGCCCGCAGTTTACTCATGATGGTGATTGTGACCGGAAAAACGCTGCTGAAGGTCTGCTTGGACATGAAATTTCTAAAAACCACCTAAATGCTGCAATTGATTTTGAAAGCCGCTGCGCTGTAAAGAATTGGAGCGTATTGATAAACTGGCACGACAAGCAAACGATGTAGCAAAATACTGGCATTAATGATATTTCCAAGGGCAAGAGAAAATTTAAAATTGTTAGAGGGAACACCACCTGATACAAAACTTGTGTGCCATCCTTCAGGATGGATGAATATAGACATATTTTGTCCAACATGGTTTGATAACTTTTTACGACATGTTAGACCAACCAATCTTACTAATTCTTGATGGTCACGCAAGCCACACAAAAATATTGCTTTACTTGAAGCAGCTAGAAGAAATCACGTTCATATTAGGTTTGTTCTAGCAGCGATTTCAAACGGCTTCAAACCGTCCGGAGTTTGCGCATACCGATATAAGCAACGCTTATATCATTATGAGCAAACTCCGGACGGTTTGAAACCGTTTGAAATCGCTGCTAAAACAAACCTATTATTTGCATACTACCACATACCTCTCACCGCCTTCAGCCACTAGACGTTTCGTTCATGTTTCCTCTCAGCGCTTTTTACACGCAGGAATGTGAGCTCTGGTTAAGGAATCGTCCTGGAAGACCAATAACATTACGACAAGTTGGGCAATTGCTTGGAAATGCGTACTTAAGGGTCGCAACTGCATAGAATGCCATTAGTGTGTTTCAAAAAACAGTCATTTGGCCTTTTAACCCTAATATTTTCCCTGAGGAAGCATTTACATCAAGTGAAACAACTAATAGGTAGGTAACCATATTTACTATGCGTTGAGGTGTTAGTGAAAGTATTATTTTTACAGCTTATTTTATACCTAAACGATACATTTTTTTACAGACCTGCTCCGGAGAATGGAGACTCGACGTCCGATGATGACACGCCTCTAATATTATTAAAAGAAACTGCTAAGCAAGGTGATAAAAATGCCGTTTCCTCCTGGTGAAAAGATGTTGAAGACGAAGTGCCATCATGTTTGTCAAAAGTAGTAGCGGTACCAGTTGTGTTAAAAGAGAAATCGCCGCCATCTTTCCAAAAAGCAGTAGTGGAGCCGGTCCGTTGGTTCTCCTCGGTAAGCCAACAAGCTGCCTGTGGCAACAAAAGTACTCTTCATTCCAGCAGTGAAGGAGTTTAAGCAATTCTCTCTTGCTCTTCAAATGCAGACTCAATTCCCTACTGTTCTCCAGAAGTTTCAGAGGACGCAGGTGCTTTGTGGAAAAACGTAATTTGTAGTCCACGTGACATAATACCAGTGCCCCAGGTGAAGGAGAATAATAAACAGAAAACTCGTAACAGAGGAAAAACTGCATTGTTAACCGCAAGTCAATATTATCATGGACTGATAGAAAAAAATAATAAATCTCCCCAGAAGTTAACTAAAACTGTAAAAAGAAATGTTTTTGAAGGCAAAAAGAAAGACAAACCGGGACAACAAAATAAAAGCGAAAAGGTGGATCACGATGCTGCACACGGTGGTGAAAGGGGTGACGATACAAAATTTATGTTTTGCAATGTTGAATTCCTAAAATCTAGCTCTGGTGAAATCTGGATAGCCTGTAGTATCTGCGAAGGTTGGACTCATGAAAAATGTACCGCCCATGATAGTCAGTCAAAAAGTGCTTTCGTATGCGACTCTTGCCAATAAAATATCCTGTTGATGAATTCTAACGCGTTTTTAAATTCCATTTCACTTTGCCCCGTATAGTATTCCACTTTACCACACAGAAGGGGCAAAGTGAAATAAATTTATGTTTTTTGTGAAAATTTGTTTTACATAAACTGTTAGCATCAGATACCTTATATCACTGTCCTGTTTTAAGAACAATATATTTTTTTTTCTTCAAACGTCAGTAAATCCGTCATTACTCGACTGTGTAGGCGGCCGTGAAGTTTCGTTATTCCTCCGCCGGACCTTTACTTTTCACTTTTCCGCCGACGGACGTAAAAGTGTTGTCATAGCAACATAAATAGAATACAAACAAGCAACAAAATAAGCGTCAACAACTCAAGAGTTATTAAACTAAAATTTGTATTTATCACTCAATATGTGACTGCATTTCTAAAAATCACTAATTTGGGAACAAATTGGTTATTATTTAATCGAACTTACTCAATAACTGCTTATCAATACGGAATTAAAATCCAATCGAAGCCTCAATTTAAAAAAATAATTATTGTTGACAGTGTCCACTGACAGCTTTTTGTTACATTACTATAGCAAAGTTTACAGAATTAATTCTGTAAACTTTGACTATAGTAACAACCTGTGCCTATTCACCGACACCGCACCGGTCTAAGCCGCCTTGCGAACCCACTTATCTTTAATAATAATTATTATTACTATTAAAAAGAGACGTTTTTGCATTAATTTGTCGACATTTGAAGAAAAAACAGCATATTTTATTTGGAGGAAAAGTTACTTTTCATGGCTTGCTCTCTATTACCAGCCTCACTCCGTTCGGCTGTTAAACACGAGCGCGCCATGAAAAATATCACTTTTCCTCCATATAAAATAATATACTATTGATTAACATCATTTCTACACTTTCTTCTTAAATATTAAGTTCGCCAACTAAAAAAAATTAAATTTCATTCCGCTTTGCCCCACTCTCGCCTACTCGACGATTTGCGAGGACGTTGTTCAATTAATCGACACGTGAATTTTCAGCGCTTGAATCAAACAGTCCCCTATCATTCCTACTCCATACGAAGGCAGTGGCGGCTCGTCGTATATAGCAACTGAGGCTGGGCCTCACATGTAAAAATTACAATATAATCTGAATTTTTCAATAAAAATTTTAAATTTTAATATAAATATTAAACGTTTTTTGACTAATTTCCAATCATAAAAGTATAAAAATGCAATTAAAGTTTAAAATATTATCTTTTAAATGCTCAAATCGTTCCCCGACCGCATAACATAGCTGTAGTAAGCACAGAAATGTTTGCTTCATACGCGTCATGCATTGCCAAAATAGTACTACGCTACCCACCCGTTCAGTTGCAGAAGATGGGGCTTTAAACAGAGACTTTTAGTAATCTTATGAGGCACACACATTTGTGCTTGTATGGGCATTATTTTTAGCAGTAACTTGCATGTTGTCTTTGGTTTTGAACAAGGACTTTTTATTTAAATTTTTCTTCTTTTTAACATAAAAAAGCCAGAAATAATTGATAAATAAATGATTCTAGTGTTTTATGGTGTATTACAAAATTTAAGACCCAACAATCAGAATGAAGAATAGGTAGGTACTACATTTACTACAATCCTTTGTTTCGTATTATTAGAGGTTGGTGTCTATTTCAAACTTGACAACCTTTTATTGTCAACTTCCTTATCTCATCTCTTTTCTCTTTCCTTCTTGAAGGATCATGTGTCGTGTAAGGTGACACGTCACCAGGTGCTTATTCCTAATTAAAATTAGATCACGTCGATCGCGACCGTTAACGATTGAATTGGCGTGTGCCTATCAATGGGTGGTTGGTTTGTTTTTGTTTGTGACTTTAGGTTTTCGAGGCCGATCTTCCGGTTTAAAAACTAATAATTAATACTGCTGTTTTGTATGGTGTGTTGTTAATAAGGAGGTAAGGTAAGGCCTCTTACAACAAGATAAGCTGATTTGTGCTTTATTTTAATAATACAGACCATAACTATTACCAAGTTTTTGTTTTTTAAAATTATTTTTTGTTCTCGGTAGTGGGTTTTGCGGTTTTGTTTTCTTGTGCCTACCTCTAGATATTTTAATCTAAAAATTGTAAGATAGGTTAAAACTCTAGTTGAAATTAATGCCTCTTACGATATTGTTTTGCCCTTGCTTGAAACCCCTTTCTAGTGACGATCTGAAGAGGAAAAGCGGCAAATTTTGGAGTCGACCAAGGCCAAAAATATCGGCAATTTTTAGCGAAAAATGACGCAAGCGCTTTTAAATACGAGATGAATCATTTAAATATAATTTTGACGCTGCTGCTGTAGAGACACCAATTCCAACTGAACATCGAATCGGATGGGCTAGATCCACATTAACTCAACATAAAATTTTTGAAAAATATAAAGTTTTATATTACGAAGTTTTATACACTATAGCTCATTACAAGTTACCACTTGATTTTGAGATATAGAAAAAATCAGTTTATAGCTTTAATGATCACTTCAAAATTAAATCTTACTCAAAAAACTTTCCTACAGATGCATTAAACTAATAACAAGGGGGAGCAAGGAAGGAGCGTCCACGCGTGCATTTCTAGTTTCATCAAAAAAAAAATAAATGCCGTCGCTCCCTGGTAACGGTGTCCGCAAGGACAACGCCCAATCCTTCCATCACCTGCAACAAAATTCTCAAAAACAAGAGAAGCATAATGGGACGTACTTTGCCTACAGGAAAGGCACAGAGATGAAACAGCTAACATGCCCGAAATCAACGGGATGCACCTAGCTATCGAAGCACCCCACTCTAAATATGGAAGTGCCATCTTCGTAAGAACCAACATGACTGTAACATCGACCGGCAAAAACGTCACAAATTACATTAAAGTTCTAACTATCGAAAGCGGAGCTCTCACCATTACAACAGTGTACAAACCGCCTGGCAAACCACCTGAACTACAAATGCCAGAAAACCTTGGAAAGTAAAAAATACAGTTCGTCATTGGCGATTTTAACCGCCACAGCACATCCTGTTACCTATTACGACACAACAGGCACTAACGAACATCTGCTTGAAGAATGGGCCGAAGCCATTAACCTTTCTCTAATACACGACCCAAAACTGCCTTGCTCGTTCAATAGAAAGATTTGGAAGTGGGGCTATAACCCAGACAACTGTTTCGTAAGCCGCAATATTCAAGACTCCTGTATCAAATATATATATATATAATCCAAAATACATGCGGTGTAGAGGAATGTTGTTTCGCTTCCTCGGTGGAGTACAAGAAACATCCAGCCATCGCTCATCAGGGTACAGACAACGCTACTATACACCAGCATGTGAATTATCGCCAAAAGGCATGGAAATGAGATAGAAGTTTATCGAGCAACGCTCAAGGAAACAAGTCTACAGTCCTTCATTTCGAAGGTGATTGCGGTGGT
>MU185902.1:53797-101532 GCA_016904865.1 Pissodes strobi
ATATATATAGTGAAAGACTCAAGCTAAGTTGAGCCGTTTTTCTTGCTAAATAGCTTCGAGGAATGCAGGTTTAGCACACATCCCACTCGTCGAGTACGACTGTCTCGCGGCTTTGTCGCTGACTGTAGACGTTTTGTGCAATGAGTGATCTTGCGGCCCACTCCCCTACAAACTCGATCCAACATACAATGATAAATGAAATATTCTTGTGGCTTTCCCACAACTGAAAAGACAAGCAGAAGACGAAAAAGCAAACCAGTGTCAAACTTGTTTGAAATATGGGCACAACTATTAAGGCTTATCAGCCAAACACAAAGCTTATATGCAATGGTTCAGTCTTTGGCCTGACTTAGGCTTTGGTCGCTTTCGATCTTTTCCTGATCTCATCAGTAGGACAAAGAAGTCCTATTAGTCCTAATAGTTGTGCCCATATTTCAAACAAGTTTGACACTGGTTTGCTTTTTCGTCTTCTGCTTGTCTTTTCAGTTGTGGGAAAGCCACAAGAATATTTCATTTATCATTATATATATATATATAGTTCGATCCCAAAAACGCAACATAGACGGTTGGTAATGACCCACTTAGCGAAGAAACTATAACCTGCGGGAGTGCACTGATGACAGTATTGAGCGAAGCCAGGCAAGGAAAATGGATAGAAACACTGGAGCGAAGAGACATGTCACACAGCAGCAAGATGGCATCGAATCTGATAAAGAAACTGGACGGCGCCGGCGACCAGTGTCGGATTTGCAGTCTAGGCCGCCCTAGGCCCCAAGCTAACAGCCGCCCCTTTCTCAGCATCCACCATATAGACTACATAATGAAATTACTTTATTGCCAACTTAAAATCTGGCCGCCCTAGGCCCGGGCCTACCGGGCCTTAGGATAAATCTGCCACTGCCGGCGACCCAAAAGAAAGCAAAGCTCCTTTAAACGTAAGACCCCATCAAGTAGCTCACCAGCTTCTCCTAAATGGTAAACCAGATAATAAATGCGAAAAGGTACGAGTCAGCAGAACACCGACAAATGAGACAAATCACGTTAATTCACCTTTTACCATTAAAGAACTTAACAAGGGAGTGAACGCATTAAAAAATGGAAAAGCCGCAGGAGTGGACGATATATGTGTGGAGCAAATAAAACACTTCGGGCGATCAGCCATACAATGAACCCTAGATCTCTTTAACTGCTGCCGAGAAACTTTTCAGATTCCAAAACTATGGGGAATGCCCAAAGTCGTAGCTCGGCTGAAACCCGGGAAAAACCCAGAACCACCAAAAAGGTATCGCCCGATATCACTTCTGGGCCATCTATACAAGCTGTATGAGAGACTTATTCTTCATAGGCTAGAGAAGGTCGTAGACTCAACTATCATCCCACAACAGGCAGGTTTTAGACCTGGGAAATTCTGCACTAGTCAAATCCTGGCTCTGATGGAACACATCGAGGACGGATTTGAAAAAAAGCAAGTAACAGGCCTAGCCCTGGTTGATCTTAGCTCCGCTTACGACCGACACCGTCAACCACAAAAAGCTGCTGTCCAAAGCCTATCACACACTCAAGGACTACCAACTTGTCCAAATATTAGAATCGTTACTACAAAGCAGACAGTTATACGTGACCCTTGAAGGAAAAAAGAGTCGATGGAAAACCCAAAAAAAAAATGGTCTAGCTCAGGACAGCCTACTAGCACCAATACTGTTCAACCTCTACACTAACGACAAACCAACCCTACCTTTTACCAGAAACTTTGTTTATGCTGACGCCCTTGGAGTAACGGCGTAGGGAGCAACATTTGAAGAGGTAGAGCAAAAACGGGAATCCTACACCTTGTCCACATACTACCAACACAACTCTCTGAAGCCAACCCCATCGAAGACTCAGGTCAGCGCCTTTCACCTTCACTCTCGCCAGGCAAATAGGAAGCTGCATGACACCTGGAACACCACCGTTCTAGAAAATACCGAAAAGCCCACCTATCTTGGAGTCATATTGGACCACTCTCTAACATATAGGTTTCACTGTGAAAAAAACCTCGAAAGAAGGTGGAGGCGCGGAACAGCCTTTTAAGGAAGCTCAGAAACAGTAAATGGGGTGCAAAACCAACAGTACTAAGAACTACTGCGCAAGCACTGTGCTTTTCAACTGCTGATTATGCCTGCCCAGCCTGGTCTAGATTCGTCCATGCGAAGAAGGTGAACGTAAGCCTGAACGAAACATGCCGGTGAAACCGACGCCACTGCAGAAACTATACAAGGCAGCAGACTTCCTGGACACCGACTCACGTAGGACCGCTCACGAGTTTAGTGAAAGAGTCAAACAGCCCTTCGACGACCGCCACTCCTTATTTGGGCACGAAGGACACATAGGAAGATTAAAATCAAGAAACCGCTTCCTGTGCACCCCACTGGATGAACCACCCGAATTCTACCCAATTGCAGAGGTCCCTCCATGTGGGTCACTAACCAGCTAGAAAACCTGGAGAACGCTTAACCGCTTAAGGGCTGGTGTAGCCCGTGTAAAGACCAACCTCATCAATCGGGGCCTGTTTGAAAGAAATGGCGATAAGTGCGACTGCGGGGCTGTAGAAGATATGGAGCACCTACTAACATGCCCAAACTGCCTTTACCAGTGCACCCTCGACGGACTATGGACTGATAAGCCAGTACCACTGATCGTTGCCTGATACTGGGCAGAGAGACTGTTTCCGGACACGAAAAATTAAAAGTAATAATAACAAGACTGTTGACCTTGTATTTGCCGATTCTAAAAACTGTATTCTGAGCTACAATTTATTTGGGCTAATGAAGAATTTAAAGACCTTGAACCACAAACTTTAATGAAAAATATTACTGAAAATAAAAATATCTTTAGAGAAGTAAACTATTTTCCTTAATAATGATAAATTCCATTACATCTACTAGTGTTTTGTTGGAACGAAGTTTTTCTTGCCTAAAAAGGGTTAAAACCTATTTACGTAGTTCAATGACCGAAAACAGACTTACAAATTTTTCAAAGATTTCGATTGAAAGGAACTGAACTAAGGAATTATTTGAACAACCGTTTTACGAAGATATATTTGACAATTTTGCAAGGCTGAAGCAGGGGCGCCGACTTAATGGAGGCTCTAAGGCCCGGGCCATACATGGATAATTTTATGTGGGGCACATAAAATTGTTCAAGCGTTTTATTTTCATAAATCACCTAATTGTCTCTTCAATAATTTCAGCCATAAACCTAAACATTGACTGATGGATATATTGTCCATCTCTACTATGCCACAAGCCGCCCAGCAGTATAATCAGCATTATAAGATCATTTATACAAATAGTGCACTATATAAATATCGGCCTTTCCTATTGGTCGATCCGCATGACCCTCCGCTCGCTACGCTCTCTACGGGGGCTCAAGAAAAGGAAACTAACCAGGTGCTAACCCAAACTAACCCAAGACATACCCAAAATCAAGAAAAAAACTGTTTAGAAACATAATCTTAAAAAAATAATTAAAAAAGCAATGGGGTTCGAACCCAGGCCGTCCAGGTGAGACCCAACAGTATATACCTCTACACCACGAGAGTTCTTGAAAGAAATCGATTGCATGACGCAGACATATCGTATCGTATAATACGAGATGGATCGACCAATAGGAGAGGTCGATTTTTACATAGTGCACTATTCGTGTAAAGGATCTTAAAATGCGTATAATCACTTATGTCCGCCTGCCGTTAACTAGGCGAGGGCGAGAGTACATCCACCCCACAGTTCCGTTACGGGTCTTAATTAAACAAAAGTGACAGTTAATGGGCAGAACTTCTGGGGCGCAACCAGCAACCAATTAAAGCTAACCCAAGTCACGCCCAAAATCAGTTGTAATCTAGCAGAAAAAGTTACTGGCTTTGTTTTCACATTTTTCAAGCTTCATAAATTGCATCTAGATTCTCTCATTAACTGTCACTTTTGTGTATCCATGTCAGGCGCGGAACTACAGTGCCCACCCAGGCCCCCTAAAATTTATCCGGCCCACCCTAATCTGATAGATACCAACTAAGAAACGTCAAGATGCGGATTGTGCTAAACGCACATCCTTTTTTTTGCTATAAGGTACGATATCGCTCGCATGTAATTGTTACGGTGGAATTCGGCATTCATGCAGATTCCCCCGAAAATCTTGATAAAAAGAACTCCATTGGTCAATAGGCGTTGCAAGGAATTTTCGTCATCCAAGTCGAGAACCTCAGTGAACTCTGCCGTGTTACCTTGAAAAGCAATTGAATGACCTCATTTTGGTCCAGAGTGGAAAAAACCCAGTTAAAACGCGAAGAGACGTTGTCGGCGGAAAAGAAGCGTCTTGCGTCATCACCAATGTTCTAATTGCTGCTGGCAAAAATTCCATGTATTTCTGGGAGAAAGACGCGCCTCGAAAGTTGCTAAATATCACGCGGTTCTTAGGTGGCCGGAGATTCTGGATTTTTCTGGGGGACAAAACGCGTAAAAATTTCTGCTATAAAAGCATTATTATATCGAAGAAAAAGAAGTCTTATTCTCCAGTCCAGTTGCAGTGGGTTACATGGCCAAATTCAAAATGTTATAAGAAATATCAGATGTAGCGAGCCGCTATGCTGAATTTCATTTAAAAAATGTAAAAGTTAAATTAATAATTTTGTCGTCGATAATATGGTCTTAGTTGTGACCAAACCGAGAGTAGTGCCTTTCAGTTTAAGGGCTCGTGGAAATAACGAAATAAATAATTGAATTCATGTCAACGATTCGAAAAGTAAAGAAAAGTAACGGGGTGAACCATCGTCATTCATCGAGAGTTAAGATGTTCAAATCCAAGAAAAGGGAGCAACGGTGACAGGTTCCGAGTTCACCTTAGAGATAGACTGTAAGTTTAGTTATAAAAATTGTTAGTATATTTGAAAACATTTATCGGTAACTGTTTGCAAGAAATTCATGAATAATTCCGTAACACATTTCAGTATTCGAGTTAGGCAGTAAATCTAATCTTAAAGCATAAAAATTGTTAGTATATTTGAAAATCTTTATTGTTGACTTTGTGCAAGAAATTCATGAGTTTCAGTAAAACATTTCAGTACTCGAGTTAGACTATAAATGTAATTCTTAAAGCATAAAAAATTACTGTATATTTGAAAACATGTAGCGTTGCCTGTTGGCAAGAATTTCAGTATTGTTTCGGTAAAAACAATTGAGTGTTAAATTTCAATAGTAAGCAAATTTAAATGATGAGGCAGAGTGCCTGTATATTGGGAAACGTTTAATGTAGTATTTGATAATTTCAAGACTAGCCCATTGAATAATTAATGTTATAATACTTCGTATTTTATTTAATTAATTCACTGCAGACAAGAATATCGCTGACCGAAATTATTTTATTATTCCATATTTTTTGACTGGCTAGGAAAATACAATATTTTAGGAAAGTTGCTACACTCAAAAAATTTCACAGTGTCTAATTAATAATACCAGTGTCATTTTCATTTATTGTGCCAGTTCTGATTGTCTGACGCTGTAGATACAAGGTCATATTAAAAATTTAAGCGAATAAATTTAGCCACTATAAAAAAGCTCCCTTTCACTTATTTTATCAATTTCAGAACATCATTGATGTGGCTTATATTTGTTTAATTATATTTAATATACCTGAGAATAGAAAGTAAGTACTGGTAAGAGGCATAAAGTGGTTTTCAACTAGGTAGCGGAATATGGGTGTTTGCCCAAATGTAAAGGAAATTATTTTACGTTGAAATTAGGGTGTCAACACACTGGTACTGCGAACCCGTTTACAGCTAATGAACAAAGATTGACGAAACGGCCGAAAAATACAGTAAGTAAAGGATTAGGGTAAATCGGCGTTCATTACACCGTGTATTCACTATAACGGTATTGGGAAATCAACTTTATTAGCCATTTAGTACACGTATTGCCCAATGCCCATAATGCGCGAGATCGCATAGCGCCTGTGTATTTCCTATGATTCTATTGGAAAATCAACTTCATAGTTTTACAATCGCATTATTATCAGACTTTCTTACTTATACTGGATAAATACGTACAATGCGGCACTCGCCCCTAGATCATAGAAACTCGCCGTCATTAGATTGGTAGAAGGTGTAGATATAAGAAAATAGTAAACATTAGGTTTGTTTTAGCAGCGATTTCAAACGGTACAAAACCACCCGGAGTTTGCGCATAGCAATATAACCGACACTTATATCGCTATGCGCAAACTCCGGATGGCTTTGTACCGTTTGAAATCGCTGCTAGAATAAACCTATTGTTGGCATTGTTGATTCGCGTTTTTGACAATTTTAAAAAATTGTGTTAAATAAATTAGCGTGTTAGAGTGTCTTCGGGATACATAAAGGCGTCCTACGGGACGTTTAAAGTGCATTGGTGGCCAAGTGGTTGACAGCTGAAAATTGTTTAACTTTAGACTTTAACGAACGGAAACCGTAACGTGTCGTGTCGGTTTTGTTTGCGTCACGTGTCCATTGCAACTGATACTGGTACTAAATTAATGTTAATAAATTTTGCGAGTGGTTTTTTTTTTATGGCAGTGGCACACACACTAAAGGGAGATCCTATGGCGCTCAACGAGCGGTGTGTGTGCGAAACGAGCGGTGTGTGTGCGAACGAGCGGTGTGTGTGCGTTCAATTTTCAATTTAGTTTTAGTTATCACTATGAGTTCAAAACGACCTCTAAACTTAAAAGATTATTTTTGTAAAAAAGTGGTTAGTGATGAACAGTCCGAAGTACCAGAACATTTCGCTGAGGCAGCCGCAGGACCAAGTATGTCGGCATCTTCAGAAGCAAAATATTCTTCAATCGATATCGATACTAATGACGAGATTGTTGAACTAATTTCATATAATAGGGACAACGATATTGAGGAGGATGAAGTCGAAAGTGAAGAATCGCGCGATTTCGAAGAATTGACAGAAAGCCGACTTGATGAATAGCCGGTTTCAGAAGTATTAACAATTAATGCACCAGGACCAGTATTATCAATAATTAATGCCCAAACAGCCCCAACTATAATATTTTCCCAAGAGTGTGTGGAAATCGTCAACGACCATTCAACTCTGGGTGGTACTATTTGTACAAATGGCTAGCTATGCTTTAACAGATTCAGCATTTTGTTTTGCGTGTCGGCATTTTTTTGTGGGAGATTCGAAAAATTTTGTGGTCGTTAATGTTGGTTTTCGTAATTGGAAGAGAGCATTAGAATCTGAAGCCGGATTTAGAAAAACATAAATTAAGCGAGGAGCACAAAAATTGTGAAATAAATGGACGAATTTCTCGAAACAACAGGTAATAGGCACATCTGTTGCGGCACAGGTGAGTGAGTCACATCTTGCTTTGGTCAAAGAAAATAGAACTGTTATTGGCATTCTGGCTGATATATTATTGTATACAGCGACGCAAAACATAGCTCAACGAGGAGCACAAATCAAGGCAATTTTCCTGAACTGTTGAAATTATTTGGCAGATATAACGATGTTGTGGGATAGAAAATTGGCGTTGGAATTTCAGCTTTGCATAATAATGCAAAGTATACAAGCCCGAAAATTCAGAACGAAATTTTATTTATTTTTTCGAAATTGATTCGAGTAAATATAAGTTCGGAAATCAAGAAAAGTGGTTGGTTTGCCATAATGTGCGACGAAACTAAAGATATACGTAAAACTGAACAGGTGTCCGTAGTTTTACGTTGTTATTTAAAAGGCACAGTAAAAGAAAGATTCATAGGCTATAGAGCTGCCGAATGTCTCAATGCACCATCTTTTTTATCTTACATCAAAGAATTATTGGCAAAATGTTGTGTTGATATTAAACACTGCGTGGCACAAACCTATGATGCAGCCAGTGTTATAAGTGGAAACATTAATGGTGTTCAGAAGATTCTTCAAAAAGAAGTGCCTCAAGCAATTTACGTGTATTGCTACATTTAGGCTGAAAAATGGTAAAATGTTTTTTCATTTGCTAGAAACCTTGTATGTTTTCATGTCTGGTTCTTCAATGCACCTTTCATGGCTTGCCAAAATATACTAAACCCGAACAACCCACCCATGGAATTGAAAAAAATATCATATACAAGATGGACAGCAGAAGTGCATGCCTGTATTGCACCAGAAGCTATGACTCATAGAACAAATTAATTTTGGCTTTATATTTAATCTGTGTATGCACACCAAGTTTTTGACTCTATTTAAAGATGTAAGTGACTATTTACAGAAAGTAAGCTCTAATTTGACGGTGTCGAACAATCTAATAAATTCAGCTGAAGAAATATTCAGGGAGTTACGAAATGATGCTAAATTTGAATCCATATACAATTATCCTGAGCAATGAAAACAATATATCTACCAACGTCGGCTACACAATTACATGCATAGCAAAATCTGCCGATTGTACCGTTCCGAGCCGAACGATCCGAGTCGATTCAGTGCGCGTCCTGCTTTGCAACATGTGTACCTTACCCTGGGCATTCATTCAATTTTGTAGTGCAGGCAGCTGGGTTGGTTTGGGTTAGTTTACGTGATGGCCACTTTTTAAAATTACAGTCGGAATTACTATGGTGAATTCATGGAAACTCTATAAACCGGTAAATCAGAATAAATGTCTCAACTGAAATTCGAATAATTCATCGCAGTATGGCTCCTTAAAACAAGGAAATTTATCTCTGGGACACTCCTTAAGAACCACCGAAATCAACCTGGACATGTAATCAGTAGAACTGACTCCCGAAGAAGATGTCGCGTGTTCAGAAGTCAGACAATTTATATTTGTGAGCGTTGTGTGGCTTATTTATACACGGACTGTTTCTGGCACATAATGACCGGTCCGATCGAGTGCGCGGCAACGCATTTAATTACATGCATAGCAAAATCTGCCGATTGTACCGTTCCGAGCCGAACGATCCGAGTCGATTCAGTGCGCGTCCTGCTTTGCAGCATGTGTACCTTATGCTGGGCATTCATTCAATTTTGTAGTGCAGGCAGCTGGGTTGGTTTCGATTAGTTTACGTGATGCCCACTTTTTAAAATTACAGTCGTAATTACTATGGTGAATTTATGGAAACTCTATAAAACGGTAAATCAGAATAAATTTCTCAACCGAATTTCAAATAATTCAATCAATCAATCAATCAAAATCTTTATTTGTCCCAAAAAACAATTACAGATATACTCAGTTGATAATAGATCATACAACTAAATTATATGCAAAAATAAACCCAAAAACAGGTTGTAGGACATGTCAAAGAGTAAGTGCTTATCTAACTAACCTAAAAGAGTTAAAATTTATTATATAAAGGATAAGGGTCAGTTAAAATAATAAAAATGGTGTTTATGAAATAAAAATAGTTAAAGCTAATGACAATTTTACATACATACATCACATCATACAAGACACATACACAATTCAAGATAGCACACACATGGAAGAAGCTGTATTAACCTAAACTTGACACACTTGACCCGTCGGCATCTAGTAAACTACCATCTGTTAGATATTCTTCAATTGAATAATAACATTTTTCCAAAAGCAGAGATTTTAGCGTTTTTTTAAATTTTTTGTTTTGCAGAGACCGTACTTTTAAAGGTAGCTTGTTGAAAACTTTTATGAGATTAAACTGAAAATTTTTTTGAATGAAACTAAAATTGCACTTAATGTTTTTCAAATCATGTTTATATCTGGTGTTATGACAATGTACCCTGCTACACTCCAGAAAAAGATCAGGACTTTCCTTGACGAAAATTAAAGCCTCCAGAATATAAGTTGATGGCAGTGTTAAGATTTTACTGTCTTTAAATTTTTGCCTGCAAGTTTCTATTGTTTTAAGGTTGTATATGTTTCTGATGCAACGTTTTTGGAGGACAAATATTCTGCTGGCCTCAGAGCTATCACCCCAGAAGACAATCCCATACCTCAGTCGAGAGTGCACATAGGCATGGTATGCGATCCTTGCGGTTTCAATACAGACATTATTGGAAATAATTTTGAGTGCATAGCAATAGGAAGCTATTTTACCTGCCAGAGAGTTGATATGATGTGTCCAATCCAATCGATAGTCCACCTTAATTCCCAGAAAAGTTACACACTCTAAGGTTTTAAGTTCTTTGTTGTTTGATTTATAAGTCGTTGAAGGTTGATTTTTCTTGTAATTAAATTTTATTAATTGAGATTTATCAATATTGAGTAATAAATTATTGTTGGTAAACCAATTTTCAAGCAATGAGAGGGTGGTGAAAATTGTTTGGGTTAAAACTTTATCATTTTCTGCTGAAAAAGTTAAATTTACATCATCCGCAAATTGAATGGCATCATTCACAATATCTGTGAGCTCATAGTATGGACCCCTGCGGTACCCCACGGCAAACGGGTCTCATATGCGACTCATGACCGGCATCAAACACATATTGTTTGCGCCCAGTCACATATGATTCAAGAAGCCGTAGAGGCACTCCCCGCACTCCACACCTTTCCAACTTCATTAGTAGCAAAGTATGGTCGACACTGTCAAATGCTTTGGACAGATGGAGACACAAAGCTACCGTTTCACGACCCTTATTTAGTGAGTTTAGAATCTTATCTAAGGCCTGATATATTGCCCTAATGGTTGATTTATTTTTTCTAAATCCATTTTGAAAATTAGACAGTAAGTTTCCTGTTTCGAAGAAGTTTATTAATCTCTCATATATAGTCTTTTCAAATATTTATATTCATCGCAGTATGACTCTTTAAAACAAGGAAATTTATCTTTGGGACACTCCATCAGAACCACCGAAATCAACCTGGACATGTAATCACTAGAACTGACTCCCGAAGAAGATGTCGCGTGTTCAGAAGTCAGACAATTTATATTTGTGAGCGTTGTGTGGCTTATTTATACACGGACTGTTTCTGGCATGTAATTTATACGTTACGCAACACCATGCTTTTGATTATTATAATATACGCTTTACAAATTTTAAGTTTTATTTCGATCCTTCGCCAAAAAATGTATTACGAAGAATGAGGTACCTCTGTAATATTATAGATAAACTTCACTAAATTAAAACTACAAGCATAACGAGCGGAATTTACTTTTTGATTTTGTCGTGAAAATTCATTTCTCCGCATTTTCCTTTGAATATCTAGTATCCTTTGTTATAAATGCACCATTTCAAGTTTGAAATATTAAAGTAGATTTTCTTATGTTTAATTTCAGCGTTATCTCAAGAGAAATGGTTATAAATGTCAGGTGAAAATAATCTTAGGGAAATGTAAAGAAAATACGACTTTGACTTATTATTGTCGGCTTTAATAATATGCCTGGCAACAAAAAATATTCACAATATTTGTGTCGGAGCTTTTTTAAACTATTACAGTGTTTTTTATTAATATCTCAGAATTTTGTTGACATGTTTTAATCAGCGTATTATTTATGAGATGTCCATTTCGATGAACATTAAAACTTTGAACTGGATATTTGTAGCAAAAAAGTAAACGGTTTTCCAATAAGGGCTACAGAACTTTAAATAAATGTAAACAGTGATAATTCGCTAATATTTTATTTATTTTAAATAACTAAATCTCTGATATTATGTGGGCGTGGCAAGACTCAGAATCTTTGGCGCGACGCCGGCGGCCATCGTGTTAGTCTGAAGAAGATGCGGGCTTTCTTAAGGAAGATCGGCATCGTGGAGGTTCCCTAATGTGGGCTGGGGGCAACACCGGGCCCAATTGCAGTTGGCCTGTCCGCTAGGAGCCACCCCCTTCTGATACTGATACTAATATTATGTTCTAAAAATAATGTCCTCCCCGACTAGTTTCGTACATTATGGAGGTTCAATTATGCACTACTCTTTGAGATATATCACGTGGCATGTTTTTAATGGTGCGTTGAATGTTTCGTTTAAGGCCTTGAATGGTTCTCGGCTCATTTTTGTAAGCTAAAGATTCCACATGACCCCATAGAAAATAGTCTATGATCTTGCATGATCTTGATGGGCAGTTTACATCAGTAATTCTGGAAATCACGCGTCCAGGAAACTTTTCGTGCAATAGCCATATTCCCCATATTTACTTCGATCTTAAATATTATTGGAACAAGCACTAAGTGCTAAGAAAGTCATTGAAATAAAGACCATAAATTTTTTGATGTGTAAACATTAGTGATGGGCTTATTCGAATGAAAAATAACCTGTTATCCGGTTATTAAAATAACCTGTATTATTCGGTTTTCATTCCACAAGTATTCGAATGAAAAATAACCTGAACCTGAAATTTAGTTATGAGTTATGAAGCAAGTTTCGATGTTTTAGCTCGAATAAAAGATGAGTTTTAAAATTTCAAATGTACCGGTAGGATGTGGAATTGTGGAATGTGGAAGCCGAACTTGGGGGTTGAAAATTAGCGAATATTAAGTTAAGATTTCATAATTTACTTTTATTGCCTACCTAACATAAAAAATGCAAATACAGCAATTTGTTGATATCTTCAAAGAATCAAGATAAAAGGCGGTCGCTTTTGATCCGGCCGGCCGATTTTTATTGCGATTAACAAGCAGCCCCGCCCCCACCCCACATATTTCTTTCATACACTTCTTCGTAATGAATACAGCCTGATTTCCAATACATAACACCAATTATCACCTAATGTTTGTTTAGTTTTAAGGTTATATATTGGAATTTAGAATGTAGGAGCATACATAAGTCGTAATATAACTATAACAATATAATATGTACTATTAGTTATTAATATTATTATAGTACTATAAATACATCGCCAGAGAGAAATACTTTTTTGCAAAGTAGATTTTTAATAATTATGTTCATTACATGTAATTAAAACATCCAAGAATCATATTTTGGAATTTAAGTATTTTTGTTTGAAAAATGTAAAATGCTGTTTATTATATTTTGTTCAATAATATTGCGTAATCAAATATTTACTCGTATTCTATTGTTATTTACTTAATTATTAAGCCATGCTTAATAAGACAATTACAGCAGCTGCGAGTTACGAATAAGATACCGATGACGCTGAACCTCCTTCCTAACCGGCTGCGGTCGCTAACCTGAATGTATTCGAATGATTATTCAAATAATCATTCGGTTATTAATATTATTTGAATACAAATAATTCGGTTATCAAAATAATTCGGTTATGCCCATCACTAGTAAACATCTTACGCGGCGGTATGAGGGTAAATCTCGGGAAAATAGACGGAAGTGTGAAATCCGGATGTGACATCATAACCATGCGCAGTTTACTTCAGCGCTTCCTTGTAAAACCACTAGCGGGTAAAGACAGCTTGCAAAATACATTCCCGACTTATCCGAAGACATCAGGTGTTATCGTTAGATTGCGGTCCTATTTTACCTATGTCTTTATGATGCAAGAATTGCTTACAAGTGTTCTGGTGGTTCAGTAGTTAAGATGCTAGACTTCTGGTTCGGCGGCCCGGGTTCGATTCCTTATGTTGTTTCTTTTATTTTCTTAAGATTGTATTTGTAACAAGTTTTTTTTTATTTTGGGCATGCTTGAATTAGTTTTTGTTCGTTGCGCCCCTGTAGTGAGCGAAGCGAGCGTAGGGCTATGCGTGAAGTGTAATATTAGACATTCTAATGCAAACTGTAGAACTGTTTTATTCATTTGAATAATACTCCAGATAATATTTGAGTTCTGTATTTATCTTTAGAGAGATTATGTAAGATCGTTACGTTACATAGCTTATATTCGTACTAACTACGTATATTAATTATTACTTAAGATTCTCGCTATGATTATCATTATATTATGTTGTATAATACTGCTTATAGTTACTAATTAATACCGATTGTCCCCCAGTCTTCAAATCTCCTATATATATAGCGAGTTGATGTAGGTTCAAGACTTGTATATATTATTATAATAACAGTGCAAGGTTGCCAAGGTTAAGTCATCCTTGCTGTCTGCGTTTGGTAGCGCGTTCGTTGAATTGAAACAATAATATTACGTGTACCAGGTAATATAAATAATCTTCGCTTAAACCTCGAACCGGACGGATTAGCTTCACTGATCTAATTTCTGAAATACGGAGTGTTTTCTTGATAACCTACAAAACGTTACAAATGTAAAGGTTAATCAATGCACGCCAGGCAGTATCTGTGACGAGAATGTGTTTTTCAAGCTGTCTGTAACCGTTTGTGAAAAACGTCACGCGGCCTAAGGTGGCATTAAATTTTCATGTCGATGATGTGGATATTATTTACACATCAGTGTCTCAAGTAGGTACTAACAGACCCGCTCAATTTTTTTCTGTTATTCTTCCAGCTAACTGCGTTGCAGATCCAGCTCCTTGCTCATATAGAACTCATATTTCGTTCATTTTACTTTGTGGGCCTTAATAAATTGTGAAAACATATTTCGTACCACTTAAGCCTGCGCAAATCCAAATTTTAATTTTTCATTTCTTAGGCTTGTTAGGAAGATATCGTTCTATATTTATTTGCCTTCTCATCTTAACATAAATGTGCTTCGGTCTGAGGATCTCTACGATTTTAACATGAATCATGCTTTTCTGACCTAGATATTATGTCAACTAAATAAATGCAGTCCCTCAATTTTGAAAATCGATCAAATGCCATGGTTTCTTTTATCATAAAATACCTGCATTTGAGCTCCACTACAGAGTCACTCGCGAAAATTTCAGATTTCCCATGACGAAATAAATCCCTAAGAACTCTTATTTTCTCCTTATTTGATAGTGATAATCGTGCTTATGTTATTTTGTGTTGCATATAAATTAGCCATGGTTGACATTTGTTAAAAAAAAATCAGGAATCAACTTCATGAAGTACTGCATAGACACAGTAAGTTCCTCCATATAAGCATTCCTATTTATTGATCGAGTATCATAAGGAGTACCATCTTCCGACGAAGCATTATTCCGTCCGTGATACCAAAATTATTTAAAAAATCTTCAGCCTGCCCCTCACAGTTCTTCAATTAATTTTTTTTCAGTGAAAACTTCTTTAGGCTCGCTGAGCACTTTTTTGTGGGGGCTGAATGAGATCGAGCTTTCGCGCTCGGATATGTAACGTAACGTCACGCTCCTTCTACTGGACAAAATGGTAAATATGCTTGTTATAATTAATAGTGCCTGGCATGTTCCCGTACGGGTAGAGAGCCGAAATTTTCAGTGGATGTAGCGGGGGTAACAAGAAGATCCTGGACGAAAACGGAGCCCTGTAACTGACAAACCCAAAATCATTGAATCATTGTCATTCAAGACACATTCTAGAACCTTTTCGTCAGTATGAGGTCGTTTATATTTATTTTTTACCTCGTGACAAGGACAATTTCTCTCTTCCAATATCTAGAACAAAAAATATCCATATATAAATAATTGTATGACAGGAAAGCAATTTGTCCAATCTATTGGACATCAGATTTCCACAATTGTGTACTACATACTGCCAGTAAATATTTGGGGAAGATGGCAATAGTACGTTGAAAATAGTTTATTTACTTACTGATGGTATCAAAAACGCGGTTTAGAATTCGATTCTGTTCAATAAAAATCAATATTTTACAGCAGCTGTGTTCGTGATGCTATTGACAGTCAATAAAATGTGTCACTGCAATCTCAGTCCGGCTTCTACTTTTCCGCAATAGTTTGCACTACTTCTTGCTAACTGCAATATTTATGTATGTCTTCTTGAATAGGCATTGTGATTTTGAATGTAGAAAACTTATTTTCATCTGTACATGTTACAGAAAACGTCTAAGGTTAATCTGGATCAGAATGTACTTCGTTTCCTGCCCAGAGAGGGCCCATTATTCTCAGAATATTCCTTCTTCCAATGAAGATTCATAATATTCCGAATGATAATAGAATATTGTATAAATTATTTTTCATTTTGATTCCCGCTAGAATATTCCAGAAACCTTATGAGTATATCATTATGTAAATATAAAAGAAAAACACTGCATGGATGTTTAAAAATTAATAATTCTATACTAATTTTATCTAAATATTCAATCTCACGTAACCACCTTATTTTCTTAATGACGATACCAGTTCCAGCTACCGCTCGAAAGTGGAGCTGTCTTGTTTTTTGGAGATGTAAAATACTTTAACGTACATCCGACAATCCAGATAGTGTGTGGCTCAGTTGTTATTGTTATTTGTCAGCATTTATGGTAGGTCAGGGCTCTGTTGTAAACTTTACGTCCCATATACCGAGGGCTTTGTTGACCGATGCCCAGTCTTGAGTAGGGAATGTGAAGAAGGTAATTACTTCGTGTGTAGTGTTCGTGGAGGTCATATCGTCTGGTCCAAATGTCTATATTATTTCTTGTGTATAGCAAAAGTGAGTATAGAGTGATGGGAGTGTTAATATATGCAGTTCTTTGAACAAGCCAACGCAAGAGTCGCGGTTCCCCACCCGGCTCATATATCTTATAGCTCTTTTTTGTGCCACAAAGACACGGTCCGAGCACGTCGCCGCGCCCCAGTGATTAATGCCGTAGGTCATAACCGATTGAAATAACCCAAAATAGACGAGTTTCAACACATCAATAGACACCGTATCTCTATGTTCCGAATCAAAGAGGAACATGAGCTGAGCCTAGAAAGAATCATGTCAACATGCGCCGACCAAACCAACTTTCTGTTCAAGCAGACGCCAAGAAATTTCGTTGATGATACGCTCTCTATTGACTTACCTTCCACCCTCATTAAAAGACTAGAATTCAAAGACGAGAGACGAGTTTTTAGATGTAACTTCCATTGAAACAGATTTAATTTTGTTTAGTTTTACACCATTTTGTTTGCACCAGGCACTTACATGTTGGAACATCTGCCGTGAAAGTACCTGTAAAACAGAGATATCTCGGCTACATGCCTGCGATGTTCCAGACTATCTAGATTCCGGGTCAACTCCGGGTCGCCGACGAAACGCACAGCTCTCCTCTGAATGGAATCCAGCAGCTTTAGGGTGTGCTTTGGTGCGGTACCCCAGATATGTGAGCTATATTCTAAGCACGGTCTTATTTGCGCTTTGTAGAGCAAGAGCAACTGCTGCGGTGTATAGAGTTTTTTGTTGCGAAATAGCGCACCAAGCTTCTGGGAGGCTGATTTTGCGATGTTAGCAACGTGGTCATGCTAGGACATATTGCTGTTGACCGAGATACCCAGCAGTCCGATTGACGACGATGAAGGAATGGTCTACCCTGCCATAATGATATCAGAGCCCGCTGTATTGGCCCTCTTGGTAAACGTGGCTGCTTGGGTCTTTGCTGCATTGAACTGGAACAAATTTCGGTCGCCCCAAGTTTGAACTTTCTCCAGGTCTTGATTAATTGCTGTAATCTGCTCCTGTGATGAGTCTCAGTCGCTGGTAAGGGTTTTTCTGATCTAAAGTGGGAGACAAGGGTACTGTCATCTGCAAAACTGTGTGTGTCTTGAGATAATTGAGTACTTCTCGAGAGAACTTGACAACTTGAAATTAAATCTTCTTTCAAAAATTTTACCAAATTTACATTGTGAAGCAAGCGGCCTATATATAGTTTTCCACATCCTGCGGACTTCCTTTGTTTTTAAACATTGGAACGATTTTAAAAATTTTAAGGGTACTAAGGTATTTACCCTGCGGGAACTTAAATTTATCAGATGTGACAGAATGGGTGAGGTCGAGGATTTGTTTGAAATACAGGCAGTTCCGGGCATTTCATCTGCACCGCCATATTTTTTCTGACATACCTTACTAATTGTGCTTATAATTTCCTGCGGTGTTGTTGTGTTTAGAAAAAAAGTGTTTGGAAGAACTGGAGTAGTGTCTTGCTGAGTATCGCATCCATTTGCGAAGTTTGCGAAGTAGGAATTAAAAAGTTCAGAAATTTCTGTTGCGTTTGACACAACCATATTATTGAGTATTATTTTCTTTATTGTGGATGAGCAAGACTTATTCGTATTGTTGTTGTGTATTATAAAAAGATTTTAATTCTTTGTACCTACTATCATAAAAAGGATTTTTTAATCTTTTATTTATTTGGTGCATTTCTTGTAACATACAAGATAACGCTCTTAGTTCCGTGGTAAAACATTTTTACATATTATACACAAAGAAGGTGGCTCCGATTCCTTGGCTGACCAATGGTGGGCTTCGCCGCCTTAGATTGAGCTTTCGTGGCTCGCTATTGCTTTAGGTAAATCGAAAATCGTTAAAATTTGTAATTTTCGAGTTCTTTTGTGAACAAATTTAGCGTAGCTTGTCAAATTGCTTGTTTACTACCATCGCATGCATCTAGAAGATTGGATTATTAATCTTCTACAGCTTTTAGAAGTTGAGGAATATTTACAAGTGCGTTAATTCTATGTGTAATTTGTTGAAATCTGTGAAAATCTCCTGAAGGGCCACTATCGTGACTCAACTTTTTGCTAGTACTTACTGTTATACGCTCCAATCGCATATTTACATTTTTAACATTATTAACGCTATGTACACGTCTCAGTTCAGGGAAGCCTCTATCATAGCCCCTATCATAGAGGGACTATCTCTGCGCTGCGGTTTTCCAAGCTGGCCTCGCTGGGCGCGATGCGGGTTTGTACGATGCTCTTCTGTCTGTCTGTTTGGTGCCCTGGTTTGGCTAGGATCTGGTTTTGTAGAGGTACGCCGGGCATTTAACATCAATGGACCTGTGCGCTCCTCCACAATTTGTGCATTCCGTGATTTGGTGGAGTCCCGTACACTTGGAGCCCCTCCACCCTCTGTGACAGTAAGTCAGTGCATGGCCATGCACCTGACACCACCCACATTGCATAACAAATTTATCGTTGCGACGATGGTCCCATTGACATCAGGAATCTGCACCTTTGATTTAGGTGTTGAAGTCACTTCTGAATCAGTGATGAGTAGATACAGTGGATTTATAGTCTTTTTTATACTATATAGAAACTTCTTTAATCCTGAGTTTATGTTCTTCTATGAGAGCATTCCTTACTTCTTGTGGAAAAATGCCTCCGTCCAGTCCTTTCAGAACGAAGGCGTGCGTCTTTTGAGGTTTTTAAGGATATGAATGGAACATACGCTTTAAGTTAAGCCAATCTGAAGTCTGCTTGCAAAATATGATTATGGAGTTTCTCATGTATTTGGGATTGAAGTCTGTGACCTTAGCAGATTTAATAAGATTCGCCACAAAGTCTTTATGGTTTATTGGCTCCCCTTTGACAACAATGCCCCCCCGGTGGCGGCGACGTAGGCTAGGTTTTAAGAGTAGATTTCGGCTTCGGGATTAACCTGGTGGATTTTCTCGTAGCCTTTCTAGTCTCCTGCTCGATTGTTCTGGATGCGTCTTCATCTCCTGTATCACTCAGGGGATAAAATCTATTTTTGTTGGTACAGTTCTAGCATTTTGCGTGGCTGGATCGCCGCCCACGTCCAGATAGTCCTCTCTGATGTTACGTTTAAACGGTAGCGTTTTATAGGGTACTTTAAATTCGGTTACCAGTGTTTTCATTTCAGTAGACCCAGAAGGTACAGCATTGGTGGGTTTGGCCTAAGCGTTCTGAGGGACGGAGCCATGGATTCGTGGCTGGCTGACGTAAATATTAGAGCTCATGACCCTGGCCAAATTAGTTCTATGAACTAAAATACTTTTATTTCGCTCCTTAAATTTCAAGATCCATTTTTTCCATGCACATTTGTTTTTCTTCCAGGATTCGAACATTTTTTTTATTATAAGTGACGGTTTAAGATGACATTGCCAACGTAGAAAAGTGAAATTTGTATTAAATAAAGTTGAACAATATGCAGCGCGACGTTAGGAAATATGTGACGTCGCGTGTCATAAAGTAGCCGTTTTTAACCAAATTAGATAAAAAAAAATCTTTTTTCTACTCAGTGCGCGAAGCAGTACTTTCCCGCACGCTATGCGGGAAAATGTGCGGGAAAGTAAAATTCTCTAAAATCACCAGAGACAAGAAAATATTCATATATTTTTAGAAACTTTACACTTTTTGACTTTTTATGCAATATAAGAAACCGTTTTAAGTCATAATTATACTCTTTTCCCTAAAAGTTTCCGTAATTCGCGATATTGTAACTTAAACCAAAACCCATATATTCTGAAATCCTCGGTATAGTAGTAAAAAATTATGTCAAGCAACAATACTTATAATTGTCAGATTGACAGATTTTAAACAAATCTAGGTGCATAGAGGAATATAAAAATAAAGAGAGTGTTTTATTCTTATGGGAAAATTGGCATTGAGTTTTGACTTTGACCGATGCCTTGCGCAATTCCAGCCGCGCATGGAGGCGCTAGCGTCAGTGGAACTAAAAGCACAGCTTACTATAAATTATCTAGTAAGCTGTGCTAAAAGAATGCTGTCGAGAATTCACAAATGGCGGTTTGACGGTTGTTGATTAATCAATTTATTATTTTAATTTAAAATTGTTCTGGGGCAATGGTGGATGGAGATATTGGTGGTGCGAGTAGCAGCCGTTGGTAAGCAGGTATTTTTTTTATGAATTTTGTTCTTGAAATATTTAAAAACTGTTAAATTTGTTGGTTTTATTTGAGTTAATTAGTTTTTGAATATTAGAAATATATTGTGATACGTCAACACTATTTACCTATTTTTTTATGTTATTTTGATTGCATTTACTATCGCATGTTTTTTAATAAACTCTGTAACAAAATGCAAAATGTGTATATTTTCTTACACCCTAAACTATTGTTGGGTCAAAACAACGCCTAAAGTTTAATGTATAATCGTATTTAATTTAACCAGGCGCATTATGGATTTATCTGCAATTAACTAATGTATTTAAAGGGTTCTCTCTTTGCTTTAATCCCGATTAAGAAAAACGCTGTAATAGTTTATTGCAGATAAATTTATAAACCGTCTAGTTAAGTATATGGAATACGACTAAAATAAAAATAACATTTGAATAGCCCGCCGCCTTTCTTCTGTCGATAAAACAGGAACATGTTTTGTCAACATAGATTATTAGCATTAGTTCAGTAAGCCGCCCTTAGTGTCGTCTAAGTAAACATCATACGTCATTATTGTCAATTATCATTAAACGGTGTGCCAATATTTTACAAGGGAAGGGATACTCTCTTTACTTTTATATTCCTCTATGTCTAGGTGTAAAACGAAGTATCCCAAAAACATAATCCTCAGCGTCGCTAGAAGTTTTTAATCAGATAATCGTCGTTATTATTTTTGTGCTTATTTGTCGCAGGCACGTGGAAGAAAAATGTGGTTAATCGAATTATTTATGCAATATAAGAAAACCGTTTTAACTCTTAATCATTCCTTTTTCTCTCAAAGCTTCCGTAATTCGCGATATTACAACTTAAACCAAAACCCATATATTTTTAAGTCATGTCAGGTCAACAATAATAGTCATGTAAAGCAACAGTAGGTATATTTGACAGATACTTTTTCTTTTATTTAAAATTCGGGTCATTATTATTCTGTGCTTGTTTGGACCGCGCTCGTAGAAAAAATATTGTTCCTAACACTTGCGCAAAGTGACTTTTCCGCACGCGATTGATGTTGACCGAACGACGCGAAGCGGAGTTCGGTCAATCAGTATCACTTTGCGCACTTGTTAGGAAAATAACTATTATGCACTATGGGGTCAAAAGTAGCGGTTTTAACACGTTAACTGCCACAATACAATTTTTTTTTTGGACCCCATGGGCCACGACCTAAAAATTCCTTATTATACTTCCAGAATCTTAAAAATGATGACAAGGTATCTATTACTTGTCAATAGCTGTCAAAATTTGCGTTTTTGACCGTGAATCAAGTATGTCTCACGTGGCCTGGCTGATCGAAATTGCATAGCAGGCCGTGTGAATCATACGTGACAAAACCTGTCTATTCTCGTTATAATAAGATAAGATGCTCCTTTTGCTATTCTAAAATACCTCAAGAAACGGGGAGATCCGTGGCAGCCAAAAATACTGCACAAACTAGATGGAAGTGCATCCAATGCGATAAGTACTACTGCGTGACCTGTTTCACAAAATCACATGTTTTTTCAAAATAATAGCAAAGTTATTCTTATGTTAGATTTAAGATCTGTATAGTTTGTATGTTGGTACCCATTCTGTATTTTTTTTAACATGTAATAGTATTTATTTCATTTTCTCAATAAAAAGCGTCTAAGAATAAACTATATTTAACGTCCGATAAGAAAATTACGTGGGCTAACTACCTTAATTTGTTCATGAGGCCATGCTTTTTTAACTACCGTGCGTTTATATGGCCAGTGTGAATCGCTGGCGAGCTACAGAAATAAAAGTAATAGTTTGCACGTGAATCATGGATGGTTCACATGGCCTAAATGGATATGTCACTTGTGAGACACACTTGATTCACGTGGCAGTTAACGTGTTAATCCCTGATTTTGGGGACTAAAGTTGCACTTTTAATCCCTACGGATAAAAAGTAAAATTATTGAATTATGAAGCAAAATTATGTACCTATATATTAATTTAGCACCGTGTCTATATTACAGAATGATGGTTTAAATAAAGCACTAAAATAGAGGACTAACAACAAGCTTACAAATTTCTTTGTGACAAACGTATCACAATCTTACAGTTATGTTTACTAAGTAAGACCTAGTTTTTAGTATTATTATTAATATTAACGTTTATGGAATCTGCAATATTTTTAATTAACGTATTCTGTGGAAAAGTCACCGTGAAAGATGTAATTGCGTTTTGTACAGAGGAACTGTACTGTAATAAGAGCTAAAACATTTGTTGTAGGGATTCATTTTTTATATTCAAATTAATTTTTATGCTTTGATACCATGTTGATCGAATTTTAATTAATTAGTTCTTCAAAGTAGGTAAGTAATCGATGCCTAATCTTTAATTTAAATAAACTTTGGTCAACTCAAGATAACAGATAAGGGATTTTGGTAATTTGTTAGATAACGTGTCAGACCGATTTTGCCGTTTTGTTAGACTTTTTTTTCATTTGCGGAAATCTAATAGTAATCAACTGTCTTGCGGAACAATGGAGTGAATAGGGATGCTGGGTAGGGTATAAAGTGTATAAAAATAGAAAATATTGAATTTGCAAAGACGAATTTTGTCAAAAACTTCTGTTACTTTTATAATTGGATGCTCTCATATTTGTCTGACCGAAGTCAGGCCGTACAAGTGCAAGGTGACCACGGGATGACTCTTTCCGACTGGGTAAATGTCAGGACGGGAGTGCCTCAGGGCAGCGGCAGTGTTCTTGGTTCGGTCCTCTTTTTGTTAATAATTAATGATCTGCCTCTACTAGCAAATGACAACTACATCACTCTTTTCGCGGATGACACATCTGCTGTCATTAATGCAGATGACTATGAGACCCTTTGGGCGAAAGCAAATAGATATGTGAGCGATATCTCAACATGGTGTGAAAAAAACGGACTTTGCCTAAATAGTGGAAAGACCAGTATTGTAGTGTTTACACCCCTGAGGGTCGTCCAAGACAGAGGCCTCCTGGTTCGAGACAAAGTTACGAATCTTATCCCGAGAGACTGTGTAAAATTTCTTGGTCTCTCTGTCGATCAACACCTCTCGTGGTATGATCATATTGACCACATATGTAAGAAAATGTCTTCGAAAAATTTTACTGTTCTCCAATTGCATCACGTTGTTGACGCAAGCACTCTGAAGACCTTTCATTATGGATCCATTTATCCCATCTTGTCCTATGGACTGCTGGCATGGGGGTAATTCCAGCAACATCTCTAGAGTCTTGGTTTGTCAAAAGAGGTTAATAAGAACTATGACTTCCCTTCGGGGAGTCTTGTCGCCCTACCTTCAAATCTAAGGGCAGACTCACAGTTGTCAACCTAAATATTTTGCAGTCGTCCTGTAATTCAGGAACTATAGCAGGCAGCTTTAAAAAGTGTGGCGATGTGTGATGTATGGGACAGGCCTGAAATCACCTCCATTAAAATATAAAATCAACTGCCGATTGCCATAAAGCATATTTCTTCTTTTCCTCGTTTTTGGATCGAGCTGAAGGCCATGCTAGCTGAGATTTCGCTCGACTCACTGAGTGAGTTTTTGAACATGTTTTCTAGAGGTAATCATTCATTTCTAGCCCTCTATATGTATTTTGTGTTTTTTTAATGTTTCCATGCTCATTTACTTTTAACTATACTTTTGTCTTTAACTTTATTATTTTTTATTTTTTATTTTGACAATTCTAAAACATATTGACATGTCTACAGAAATATATGTAAATAAATAAATACATAAATATTTCAGTGTCATCACAAGGTTAAGGAAAAGAGTTCCACTGTCCCATTACAATATTTTTATCATTCTACTAATTTTTCGCTTCGCGCATGGCCCTCCGCTCGCTTCTGGGGCGCAACCAAACAAAACTATCCCAAGGCTCGGTATAAATAATATAATTTGTACTCTGCCCAAGGCATGCCCATGATGAAAAAAAACTGAATTGATACTGTCAGAAGCTTTAGTCTTTTGCACATGTGAAACTCTATTTTATATTTTTTTACACGAAAGTATGAGTTTCCTCCTATAGTTCAGTTGCATCCTTAGGTAACATCAAAATTCAAAAACTAATCTGAAACATCTTATGAAAAATTACCGTAATGTCATTTTACCAGTATAGGTATTGTAAAAGGTCAATATTTCACAGTCCTGGTTATCAATGTTATTCATATTTTTATTACTTACTCTTTGAAATCATTGACTCACTTCTCAAACCACTTTACTGCCTACTGTTTAAATCATGGAGGTATAAACTCTCTTCAATAATGGATGGCATTTAACCATTTTAAATAATATTTACCTGGTACAGATATTTACGATCCGGATTTCTCGAATAGGGAATGAGGAAATAGAACAGCTACCTCGAAAACAAGTGTAGGAAGAAGTCCTTTTTCTACAACCATTAGAAAATAAACAACTTTCGTCACATTTTACCTGTGCCGAGACCATCATATCTGTAGTTTGGTCGATTCCTTCCGACTCGCACTGTAGTAATTGTTGAAATATGTTTTTTTTATCCTTGACATGCGCCAAAATTGTAAGGTAAAGGTTGGCAATATTATGAAATAGTATATTGTGCAACAAGTGCTGAAAATAAGACCTTTCACACGAATGAGACAGTTTGGTGACACGAGCCGTAGGCGAGTGTCATAAAGTCTCACAAGTGTGAAAAGTCTTTTCAGCACGTGGAACACACTATACTTTTTCTACGACTGCTTCATACATGGTGCCCCACTGGGAGTGTGATAGAAAATGACATGTTAGATATATGGGAAACTTTTGTATTATTGATTTATCAGAAAATTTTATTCCTAATGGAAGAAGCTACGTCAGTAAGAGATTCTCGCTAAACTACAACTAGGGGCACAGTTCTAAAATGGGACCACCGGTGTGGAGTCCTTATTTTCCAAATATTTTGAAAAAAAGGCTTCGGGGGCGAAGCCCTAAAATGAGGCCCCGGGGACGAAACCCTAGAATGGGGCCTATGGTACGGGAGTCCCATTTTTACACATGTAGGAATGGGGCTCCCATTCCTACATCGTGTGCAAAGTATACTTTTCACACGATGTTTGAAATGTCCAGTTTTCAAGAGCAGTTGTCAGTGCGTTTTTGTCTATTTTCAGGGCAGTCGTAGGAAAAAATATAGCAGATTGAAAGTCATCCGCATCTAAAACCAATAATTACACACAAATTCCGCCATATCGGGGTAAAATGTATATGTGCAAAAGTCCAATTCAACTGGCCATAGTTAAGGATATCATAGCAGAATATTTCATTTTGTGACTTAGGCATTAAAGAAAAACAGATTTTATCAACATCATTAATAAGTCAGTAATAAATAAATATTTAATAAATATGCATATTATTTTCTTACATTGATATATTGTTTTATTTATCACCAATATCCCTGGTTATCAAATATTTGTTAAATAGTAAACATTTGCACAGTATTCGGAGCTGATCACTGAGGAGTGATCCAACAGCCCCCATTTTTGCCCCTGTCAGACTAGGGACCGCCAAAAGGAATGAGTCTGAGGTCGATGCTTCGAGTGGAAGCGGCCCTAGGTGGTAGATGCATAAGCGTACTCGCATCGTCCGGTGAAAGACCACCCCACCAAAATTGGGAAGCGCTAAGTGGTAGAGAAGCTGAAGCATTTGCCGTCAGCTGCGGGCTTATTCAACTTGCAGATGAACCAACTCGAATCTCAGAGAGGGGCGAATTCGCCGCCTTCCTGGATCTTTTTCTGACCACCAATCCTGACCAGTACAAGGTTACAGTTGGTCCGCCATTAGGTACCTCCGACCACAAACTTATTACAACGGTTTGTGAATTGCCACCCATACAGAAGGATCCACCATTGCCTCGCAAAATCTGGCATTACAATTCTGCAAACTGGGACGATCTGAGGCAGTTCTACCTAGATTTTCCTTAGCTCGACGTCTGCTTTGCCACTGACGACCCGTCAGACTGCTGCGAAGAGATCATGCAAGTAATCTCCTCAGGAATGGCAGCATACAACCCAAATTCCATCAAGTTACCATCAAAAGGAAAGCCTTGGTTCGACAAAAGATGCGAAAGAGCTGTAGGAAGGAAACAGCAAGCCTATAAGTACTGGCAGCACAATCAGACCGCTGAAAATCGCAATTATTTTATCGAAGCGAGAAACGAGTGCAAGCGTGTGATCGAAGAAACTAAGGACAAACACAATCAAAGGATCAGGAATAAACTTTTGCAATGCCCCAGTGGTTCCAGGAATTTCTGGTCGGTAGCAAAGGCAGTAAGTAACAACTTTACAAAAACGTCTCTCCCGCCTTTGACGGATGAACGTGGCATCACGGCGACTACAGCCAAGGAAAAAGCAAACATGCTCGCCAAAATGTTTTCATCGCACTCTACCTTAGACGTGCCCCCCGGCAAGACTCTCCCCACCATACCGAACATCAACACTACCATGGCAGAAGTCAAGTTTTCTCACCGTGATATTCGCAAAATCCTTGAAGAACTAGATACGCAAAAGGCATCAGGACCAGACGGAATACCTGCCATCGTGCTAAAGAACTGCGCCAACGAACTAACACCGTTTTTCCAGGCTTTTTTCTCTTTCTTGCAGAAAAGGGATTTACATCCTCTTGGAAAGTCGCTCGAGTGCAATCTGTTCCAAAAAAAGGCAGAAAACCACGCCCTCAAACTATGGCCCAATTGCCTTGATTCCAATAATCTCCAAAGTCATGGAACGTGTAGTCAATCAGCAACTACTCAAATACCTCGAGAACAACAGAATAATCAGCGATAATCAATACGGCTTTCGCAAAGAGAGATCGACAGGAGATATTTTGGCCTATGTCACTCATATATGGAGTAGGGCAATTGAAAACTACGGAGAGTCTCCAGCGATTACGTTGGATATTTCAAAGGCATTTGACAGAGTTTGGCATGACGGACTGCTCAACAAACTGCCGTCCTTGGGACTGCCTGCCTCTTTCTGCAGCTGGCTGGCCAGTTTCCTTAAGAACCGGTCCCTACACATTGCAGTCGATGGACACATCTCGGACACATTCACCATCAACGCGGATGTGCCTCAGGGCGCAATACTTTCACCAACTCTGTTCCTCATCTATATTAATGACCTGCTGATCGAAACGAATAATCCTGTTTACAGTTTTGCAGATGACAGTACACTTGTCTCCCACTTTAGATCAGAAAAGCCCTTACCAGCGACTGAGACTCATCACTCATCACCGCAGACAGGAGCAGATTACAGCAATTAATCAAGACCTGGAGAAAGTTCAAACTTGGGGCGACTGAAATTTGGTCCAGTTCAATGCAGCAAAGACCCAAGCAGCAACGTTTACTAAGAGGGTCAATACAGCGGGCCCTGACATCATTATGGCAGAATCGGCCATTCCTTCATCCTCGTCAATCGGGCTGCTGGGTGTCTCGGTCAACAGCAATATGTCATGGCAAGACCATGTTGCTAACATCGCAAAATCAACCTCCCAGAAGCTTGGTGCGCTATTTCGCAACAAAAAACTCTATACACTGCAGCAATTGCTCTTGCTGTACAAAGCGCAAATAAGACCGTGCTTAGAATATTGCACACATATCTGGGGTGCCGCACCAAAGCATACCCTAAAGCTGCTGGATTCCATTCAGAAAAGGGCTGTGCGTCTCGTCGGGGATCCGGAGTTGACCCGGAATCTGGATGGTCTGGAACATCGCAGACATGTGGCCGATATGTCTCTGTTTTACAGATACTTTCACGGCAGATGTTCCCAGGATTTGGCCCGCATCATCCCGGCCCTGGCAACTCCTGTCAGACAGTCCCGACAGACGGCAGGAGCGCACCAGTTCGTCGTACAACTAGAAACACCTAGAACATCGCTTTACCAGAACTCCTTTGTCTGGCGCACTGCATCACTGTGGAATTCACTTCCAGGACATCTGTTTCCCACTAATTACAACCTACAAATATTCAAGAACCGTGTCAATCAACATCTTCGCACACACACCGCTTGTCGAGCGCCATAGGATCTCCCTTTAGTGTGCGTGCCACTGCAACGCACAACTGTCGTTTATTTATTTTCGGTTGCCATGACTATTATTCATAGCGTTCAATTTTCTCTTCCATGCACACTCTAGAGCGTAAAATAAGGATACGCTGCATTCTTCCATTTTGCGATTTAATTTGAATATAGTATTTAGTTATTTTACGCGCGACTATCGAAAAAGGAACATTCGAATGTGTAGTTTAGACTAAAAAAAGTTTGACGTTTTCTTGAAGCTGTTCAAATCGAACAGCAAACCTTTTTCTATGAGCAGTAAAAATTTAGTTTTAAATTTCTTCTTCTTCTTTAATGGAGATTGTAGAACTGCGGCCATGGGAAATTTTATTGCAAAATTTGTCATTGCATCTCAACTACAAAGTAGCTTCCCTTATACCCAAACCTCCTCTGACAGCTTCCAAAGCTTTGTTGATGTTTTCTTCAATGTGTACCTTTTTATAATTTTGCCTGTCTTTTACTTTTGGCATCTCTAGCAAAGTTTACTAAATAAAATATAAGTTCCCGCACTCTCGAAGCACGCAAAACGGGCTAGACTAGACCCCTCCCCCTGGTCCCGCTCGAGGAACCGGTCACCGCCGACGCATACGCATACACAGTTGTTCAAGGTATTTGACGGTACAAAGTACAAAGTTTTCAGAATATGGAGGTATCTGCGGCTCCCTTGTGATCTCAGTGCATCAAAGTTCCTACAGTGAGGGAGCCACTTATATTTATTTTGTAAACTTTGTCTCTAATTATGTTAAAACCAAAATCTAGAAAAAACAAACATTGGAAAGTCAGAAACTTTACCCCAATTTTTGAAAATTCTGACTCACGTCGAACAGTACCATTAAACTTTATTTAATATTGTTTTAAGAAGCATTTCTCTCTAACAGTGGCAGTTCGCTTTAAATACAAATTCAATTTAATTTATGCGTGAGACTCGACTACAGACAAACCTCCTTTTTAAATGTGCAATAAATGTGAAACTAAAAAGTGGGTTGATACAGTAATTAGCTAATAATTGTCGTTGGGCAATCATTTTGACACGATAATTGGCCACGTAAACACTTGGCCAACAACTATAGCGTTTTCCCTACTACTTGTCAGATTTGCTGAAGATATGTTTGCAAAGCGCAAAGAGATCACAATAATTATGCTCAAGATGCGTTGAAAATGAAGAAAACTAAAATTTATTTTGTTTAAAGTATTATTAAGTTTTTTTCCTATGTTATTTTTTGCTATCTTTTGTTCATATTATTAAAAATAAACCAGGTAACTAAGCGAATATATTATTTAGAACTAACGAAATTTCTGTGGCACCAATATGGCCGGGTTAATAGAATGATTAAAAAAAGTAATGTTACTTGTACAACAACGTTTTTCCTTATTTCTCGATAATGTATCCATAAAATTGCGAAAAGAAATCCGGGTTATGTAGAGAATCAAAGTACCTTTCAATCAAAGTATCACTCGTATCTTCCCATTTGAGATAGTTCATGGGGTGGCTCTGGAGAGTAAGCGAATGAAGTGATGGAAACGAATCGTATGTCATAACATGCCCCCTTAAGATCAGATTTCTCGTGTCGCGCCCTTTTTAGCTAGAGAGTTAGTTATGGACTGTTTTTCTATGGACACCCTGTTTCACTGTTTTATTACTGTTTAATCGAGATCAATTACTATTCCAACTACTGCACCAATCTTATAGTTTGAATATTTTCCATTCGTCTCTTAGCTCGACATAATATTATTATATTCCTACTATGTTAATTTATCCTTCAGTTAGAAATTAACCAGTTTCTAAAGCAGCTTATAAATTGATCAAAATGTCTAAAATATAATTATCGTTTGAGCTTTTGCGCACTTGCTAAAGTCGAGTTTTAATTAATACGTCAAACCACAAATACTTAATCGGGTCTATTTGCTGTGTAAACATCCAAAGCGACAACCCATCAAAACTCCTTAGGATTAGCTATTACTCAGTGCAAAAAAAACTTTAGTTTTGATAATCAAATTCATTTAGAAAAGGGTGTGGAGTATCAATGGTGAAGTTATAGCCAAAACTAATGTGTCTGGATTGTAAGCAACAACTCTCGAAGTTAAACTTACTTACCATTCTATTGGCCGTAGGGAACTCTTAAAATAACTTACCACTTTGATTCAATTTTTTTCCAATAGTTCTCCAAATGACCTCTTTTTTCTGAACATCATGGTAACTTTTGTGGTTATAATTGTACATGAATTCACGTTCTTTTACCAATCCGATTAATTTTTCCCAATCCGTTTTCATTTCCTATAACAATTTAATAATTTAGATGAGTAGAAATAACATGCAGATATCGACTTTTAGAGCTTCTTGTGTAACAACTACTCAAAACGAAAATAATCTCTGAGAAAATAGAAAATTTAATGTGAAACATTTTCAGTAGCTAGGTAAGATCAGGTGGCAACCTGAACGACATATGATAGTGAAAGAATTGCTCCCTTGTTTACATTTAGGTGTTAGTAACAAATATACAACTGCTTATTAAGGCAATATCCGGATAAAAAAATTGAACTGCCAAGAAGAGAACTATTCTGCAGCATGCATGTACAGCGATCCAGATAACTCTTTAAATGGAAATATTTTTTTCTATTTTAGAATTTAGAAAAAAATATATTCGAAACAGAGCTTTGTTTGATTTCATCTGCTTTTACATATATATTTTTTTAATTTTATTGTATACAGCAGGGGATATACCAACTTTGTTTTTTTAAATATAATATACAAGAATTTTAAATGGTTTTGTATGTTCTATTCAATTCTTAATTTTTTTTTGTATAATATATCATGAACCAAAACGGTTTTCGAAATATTGAAGGTTTTAAAATTATGACACACTATGATCGTTTTGATATATTTACTTTCCTATTTAGAGCTGCTGCTACCTGGAGATAAAAGTTTATTTTCCATGTCATTGTATGGTATTGTAAACTGGCAAGTTTAATTTACAAATTCATCTTTATTTTCTGCTAATATTGTACATACTATTCGATTGTTGAAAGGTTGAAAATGGTCAAGCTTTGTCTCAAGAATGATAATAATGCTACAAAACCACGAGAATATTATAAAGATCAGAATGAGAATTGTCGGAGAGTATCATCTCTGCCAACTATAATTAATACGAAGAAGTTATTGCATGAAACAGTAAATTATAAGAAAAGGGCAAAACAAAAAATCCAAGAAAGGGATATTATTATATCGCTTTATTTGTAAAAAATTCCCAGAAAATCTATCAGCTACTCTATCAGGGGAACAAGAAAACATTAAATCAATACGGATTCCACGATTTTAAAATTAGTCCAATTCAACGGTTATTAAACGACGAACAAAAAGAAGACATGATTTTGTTGAAATTATATATAGTTTAAATCAAAAACATTTAACCTAAAGAGACCCGACAACTCATTCATAAAAATCCGAAATCTTGCAAAAATATCAACAAAACGATTGTCCCGCCTCCTTATATTTTCATGTATCGTGTACAAACTTTTGTCAAACTTCGTCCCCACTACTAAATGTAGTATTGCCCGCCCCCGCCTGAACGAAAGCAAGGACAGTTCATAGACGTAGACTTTGAAAATGTGAGTCCATCATAATAATAATTTCAATAAAGTAAATACGTTTAATTTGAAATGATGGTATTTACTCGAGTGCATTATTTAAAATATATTTATGTTTTATTTATAGTGTGTGGGTTAGATTGAGTTAGTTTGGGTTAGATATGGGTCCTGAAGGTTAGTTAACACAAAATTGTTATTTTGCTGTGTCACGAAATTTTTCCGTGTCCTTGCAAAACCACTGCGATGAAACCAAAGAAGTATTCACTTCAAAAATGATTTAATAGAGGTTGGTAAATGACTGCAAACATATCAGATTATCCATTAATATCACATACATAGGTAAGTATTATAAAATATTAATTAATCACATCACAAAATGGTGCCCACTGTACTACTGTGTTTCATTTACTTTTACTTACTTGTGGAAACTCATGTTCGGATGATAATAGCTGGAGATTTTGCATACCTCACACCGCAAGACCATCGTTACTTTGATATAAAGTTTATAAAAAATATTTATAGGAAATCACTCACGAAATACAAAAAAGCTACACGTCGCGTCGCGTCGCACTAATTCAGGCTTTAAAACGTCCATTTGAAACCAAACAAAACTGGGCGAAGAGTGCTATTTTGCACGTTTTTTAATGAAAAACATTTATTTATTCAAGTCGCGATCAAAAGTTGGACGGCCATCTTGTTACTTTTGACGTCTGTATTATTAGGAATCCCATTCAAAACGGTGTCGAAATATTTGCTAGTGAGCTTTGACATTGCACAATTTTGTTAATATCATAGCAATCAGTCATCAAAAATAGTGTCGAAAAGAGCTTCTTTTCGACACAACTTTGCGTATCGAAAAGACTTCTTTATGATACCAAAATAGAAATAGTATATTGTGCAACAAGTGCCGAAAATAAGACTTTTCACACGAATGAGACAGTTTGGTGACACGAGCCGTAAGCGAGTGTCATAAAGTCTCATGAGTGTAAAAAGTCTTTTCAGCACGTGTAGCACACTATACTTTTTCTACGACTGCTACATACAGGGTGCCCCACTGGGAGTGTGGTAGAAAATTACATGTTATATGGGAAACATTTTTATTATTGATTTATCAGAAAATTTTATTTCTAATGAAAGAAGCTACGTGAGTAAGAGATTCTCGCTAAACTATAACTAGGGGCACAGTCCTAAAATGGGGCCACCGGACTGGGGTTCCTATTTTCCAAATATTTTGAAAAAGAGGCTCCGAGGGCGAAGCCCTAAAATGGGGCCCCAGGGGGGCGAAACCCTAGAATGGGGCCTATGGTTCGGGAGTCCCATTTTTTACAGATTTAGCAATGGAGCCCCCGGGGGCGAAGCCCTAAAATGGGGCCCCAAGTCTTAAAAGGGGGTCTCTGGTATAAGAGTTTCATTTTCTACAGTTTTGCAAAAAGGGGCTCCCGGGGGGTGAAGCCCTATAATTGGGCCCCCTTTTTTAGAGATCTGGTAATGGGACCTTTGAGGGCGAAGCTCTAAAACGGAGACGAAGCCCTTTAATCTAAATACCCGAATAAGCGTGTGAATGTGAAAAGTACACTTTGCACACGCCGTGTGCAAAGTATACTTTTCACACGATGTTTGAAATGTCCAGTTTTCAAGAGCAGTTGTTAGTGCGTTTTTGTCTATTTTCAGGGCAGTCGTAGAAAAAAGTATATTCAACTTACATGTGCAATGAATGGTCATTGCATAATATACTATTCAGCAGCTAATAATGAAATAAAATTTCCGAAAACTTATTTCCTGAATAATTTCAAATTTGAACACGAAATTTATGAGATACCAAAAATACGCAATTTTATCCCGATTTAAACGTTTTTGTAACACATAGGGTTTTTCTACTCTCAATGGTTAAACGAAAAATTAAATCATACCACTGCTAGCCTAAAAATAAATTGCTTATCATTATTTTTGAGACAAATAAAAAGGAACTGAAGTATACAAATTTTATTTAAAAACATACAAATATGACAAATATCTGGTTAATGACATATGCTTATCGAATGGGGAAGAGCCGTCGGTCGTCGACCTCCAATGCTCTCAATCTATTGGTGCAGTTACTTTACTACGTGCATACTATAAATATTTTGGGGGTAAAACAAGGCGGAACCAAGGGAAGCGGCATTGTCAGATTGACATGTAAGAACTTCAGAACCGGTTTTTGATGAATCAAAAATGGGGAAAATAAGTATTAAGTGTTATAATTTAATATGAAAAAAGTATCTACAGTAACTCGTAAACTTAAAATTTGGCAACGCTACATCTATCGACCATAGAATGTTGGGGGAAAACAAAGAACCATTTGTCCCGTCTCTTCAGGTTAAATGTCTTTGGTTTAAATCAAGATCAATACAATTTTGTAAACCGATGGGACGATTTTACCAAAGTACTTTATCAATGAACTAAGCTTTAAATTCGGCGAAATATAATTTAGCAACAAGAAGGAGTAATATTCTGACAGTAAGAGACTTTTTTATAATAATTATCAAATTTCGACTATCTAAACAGCCAACTCCCCTGATCTAATGCTTAGGGATACTTTTCTTAGAAGCTATTTAAAAAATGCCTTCTGTAGAGAAAGAAGTAACAATATTAAAAACATTCAGAGGAGAATTATTCAAGAACTAAGAAATCTAAATGAAAATGAGAACGAAGCAATTATAAGTGCACCGGAACGCCAGAAAAGAATTTACCACAAATGCGGCGAGATTAATGGGGGACATGCGGAGCATTTAATTTAAGCTAGAAATTAAACCATTCATTTATTGATTTATTTGTAGTTGATTATATACGTTTTAATTACCTAGCACAGTATGTTATTTACAAATTTAGTAAACAGTTAAATTCTATACAGTGTGGCCCAAATTGGGTATACATGTATGGGTATCTTGGAAACTATAAGAGATAGAAAATCGGTTAAATGGGGAAAGTTCTAGGTCATTCAATTCCCAATTCAATGCCATTTTGGTAACGATTTGATCTTTTTTCGTTTTTGAGATATTTTGAAAAAATCAAAAAGTTGTATTTTCGAAAAAGCGCTGTATTTTTTTTATTTAAAGATATTTTTAAAATCTGTAAAAACATTGTTAGGACAACTTTTTATGCTCGATGCACCCATGTATTCAGTTTTTAGTTCTGACGTTTTGGTTATGAGAAACCAGCATCAACTTCTTTTTTTCTTATGGCGGCCATTTTGTTTTTTAGCACATTTAAAAAGAAATTTTTTTAACCTTTCTAATGATGTATAACACTTCATAAAAATATTTTATTTTTGTGTCAGAAAACGACAAATTTAATTTTAAGCTGGGTTGGCCATGACTGCAGAGGCCATTTGCGGTACAAAACAAATATTGCTAGTGTTTCATTCATTTTTAGTAATTTTTGTTTTTATTAATATTTGTTAAAAGGTAAGTTTAATAATAGCTGCCCTGCCAAACATCATTAAAAAAATATCAATATGTTAAGAATGTTATATTAAATGCAATAGGAATACAAGTGTAGCACCGTCAGTTATTTGGAACTCAATCCCGACAGTCAACACTCAAGAGTCATGCCTTAAGACAAGTCTGTTATGAACCTATGAAATTATAGAAGCCTTGGGAAGCCATGTGAGCAAAGGACAAAATGATATTGAAACAATATTGAGTTGGCTTTAGCAACAGTTGCTACGGAGGGCGGTTGCCGTACAAAACAATATTTGCTATTAATTTCCAAACTATTGGTCTAAATGTAGGTATCTCTTTCTGTTTATAACTGCTTACTTTACAAGTTACTACTATTAACATACCCAAACTAACCAATCCAACCATAACTAATATAATAACTACATTAACAAAATAAACTAGATGCTTTTAATTAAAATACATACATATTCAGCTAAACTATCCAAAATGACGGCCATTTTTATTGATGCATTTTTCACATTTTTTAAGAACAGTTCTAGTTACTTTTCGAATGGTGTTCCTATTTATAATACCTAAAACATCCCGAAGTCTTTTTTCTAATTGTTCTATAGTTGCTAAATAAAATATAAGTTCTCGCACTCTCGAATCACGCGAAACCGGCTAGACCCCACCACCTCGTCCCGCTCGAGGAGCCAGCCACCGCCGATGCATACGCATACACAGTTTTGTTCATGGTATTTGACGGTACAAAGTTTACAGAATATGCAGGTATCTGCGGCACGCTTGTGATCTCAATGCATTAAAGTTCCGACAGTGAGTGAGGCAACTTATATTTATTCTGTAAACTTTGCCCAAAGATAAAAACCGAGGGGTGTAATATCCGGGGACCTAGCTGGCCAATTTACAGGACCCCGGTTTGATATAACATTATTGTTAAATTCTTCCGCTAATAAGTTTTGTACTCCTTGAGTATTATGTGCGGGGCACCCGTCCTGTTGCAACCATAGTTCATCATTTAGCTCTTGTTCTCTAGAAACTAAAGCTCTCACGGCCGGTATATCTGGCCTTCTAAGGGGTTTAAATATCTTTGGCCGGTCAATGTTTAATTGGTAATGAATGGTCCTATAAGTTGATTATCCAAAAACAAATTATACTATTTGACTTTGTAAATATTTTGCGAATTGTGTAGACTTACCGTACACACCACACCACACATTAAGGCCAAATCTTACTTGTGGCCTACGTTCTGCCACTTGGTGAAGATTTTCAGTGGCCCAAAAATGGATATTCACCATTATGAATGCTCTGCAGTTGCTGAAAAACGTTTCGTCGGTCCAAATAATCTTCATAGTGAAATTGGGGTTTTCATGACATTGGTTTACAAACCAGTTTGAAAATCATAATCGCTTTGGGTAGTCTTTTTCCTTTAAAACTTGAACAATAGTAGGTTTATAAGGACGATATTTGTTTTCTTTAAGGACTGTTTGGATAATAGGTCTTGATATAAGTATTTCCCTTGCACGTACTCTCGTCGACGTCGTCGGATTCGCATTAAAATATCTTTTAATGACATCGTCACGAGCTTGATTGTCCTTCTGATATTTCTTTGGCGTTGGTACTTCAAAGCTTCCATAATTTTTTAAGTTTAGGTCAAGCCTCGCGAATAGTCTTGGCTGTTGCCTTTCAGGATACAAGTCCAAATAGGCGGCGGTGGCAAGATTTGTATTTCTATTACATTTAATATAACATTCTAATATGTCATATTTTTCTTCACTGGCATATCGCGTGGCCATTTTTAGAAATCAAAACTTATGAAAACTTTAACAAAAACTACTAAATAGAGTTTTGACTGAACAATGTCACTTTTCAGTAAAATGACTTAAATGCCGCTGAATCACCATAGCAACACTCTCATTTATTACGGCAAATGGCCTCCGCTGTCATGGCCAACTCAGTTAAAAATTAATTTTGTCGTTTTTTGACATAAAAATAAAATATTTTTATAAAGTGTTATACATCATAAGAAAGGAAAAAACATGTTCTTTTTAAATGTGCGAAAAAACAAAATGGCCGCCATAAGAAAAAACGAAGTTGATGATGGTTTCTGAGAACCGAAACGTCAGAACTAAAAACTGATTACATGGGTGCATCGAGCGTAAAAAGTTGACCTAACAATGTTTTTACAGATTTTAAAAATATGTTTAAATAAAAAAAGTACAGCGCTTTTTCGAAAATACAACTTTTTGATTTTTTCAAAATATCTCAAAAACGAAAAGAGAGAAAATCGTTATCAAAATGGCATTGAATTGGGAATTGAATGGCCTACAACTTTCCCTATTTAACCATTTTTCTATCTCATATAGTTTAGAAGATACCCATACATGTATACCCAATTTGGGCCACACTGTATATTAAAGCTTATTTTGTATAAAATGTTAGCAGAAAATAAAGATAAATCAGTAAATCAGACTACAAATATTATTGCCATGACATTTGAGTAATAAACCTTTATCTCCAGGGTAAGGTATATGGAACTTTTGGAGGTATCTATATAATTCCATACCTACAATTATATAGAAAAAATCATAGTATTTCTTAATTATAGAACCAACAACATTTCAAAATTCGCCAAATATGATATGCGAGTATTCTACATTTTACATTTAAAAATGAAAATTAAGACAACACATTTGTAAAAGCAGCTGAAATCAAACTTTTCTTACGAATAATTTTCCCTAACTTTAAAAATAAAAGATGTTTCCATTTAATAAGTTTTGGATCACCCTGTACAAATTGAAATTATTAGAACAGCATCCCCCATTAGCACTTTAGTGCGCAGCATCCACGGCTTCCAGAAGAAATTTATTCCTTTCCGCCAGTTGAAGATATCTGATTTTTCCTGTTTGAAAGCGACATTTTTTCTTTTTAAAAATGCCCAGTTTTGGAAAGTTAGAAATATCTTCCTTATGTAATGGGTCGACTTTAGCATTGAATATTCACACCATATTTGACATATTTTTCTTGAAAATATGCCAAAAGCAGAATCTTTAATACTGATACTGCAATAGTAGGGGAAGGCAAGGCAAAATGTGATCAAATGTGTTCATATATATTTTTCCAAACCGGCTGGCTTTTATTTTTTATGTAAGGTTATTACGTAGCTGTATAAGTATCTTTACAAAAAATAAAAGTTCATTAAGTTTTCTTGTTCTTCACTTTTTTGAGCATTTTTCAATTTAAAGTCTACCGGGGGTCAATTTACATAGAGGTTCTACTTTCTAATGCCTTTAATTTTTTTGATTCATAAAGGGTGTTTTGAAAAAATATACCAAAATTTAAAATAAATAATATACACCTAAGTTGACTTTCTTCTTAGAGAGATCGTTTTGTGTCAGCTACCCCTACTCTTCTTTGACATCGATTTTTGAACCAGTTGTACGTGACTTTATATTGGCATTTGGACTTCTTTGGCAGTGATGGCGAACAGGGAATATTCGCAGATGTTTCTATACTGGAAACATTCATTGTGGCCACAAAAACCATTAATTATTTTCTTTCTTCAAATTAGAACGAAGCAATGTCAGTTTGGAGCGTCAGAGTTTATTTATAAATTAAGACATGAAATCTACTTGTAATAGTAATACTATAGAGCCCTTATTTTATAATTTAATCTAAAATAATTATTAATGCAGGGAAATGTAATAATTAAAACTATCTTGTCTCGTACATTTTGAAATTAGGACTGAAAGAAATTTTATGTAAATATATTAAGCAGTCACAAACTTGTTTGGCAACCCTCATTATCGCTCAGGCGTAAACTCGTCCCCGGCTAATAAGTATTACCTTCGTGGGGTGACTTTGATAAATTATTTTTTTTAAACAAATTTGAATTTCCCGCATAACATGTGCGATTTTAAAAGCCGTGCATAGATTCTTGGCGTTCCTCCTTTTCCAGCCACGTTCTGGTGTTGTTAATGTTCAGACGTTATAACATTTCTTGTGGATGAAATAAGTTTAAAAGTGTCGTGTTTCTCGCGTTCTAATCCTTATACGCACAAGTCTGCGATTGTTTATTTTAAAATAATAAACTTGTAGGTAAGTACGTCGTAGAAAATTATTAGTTTTTACTCAAGATTATAATTAAAATTTATTTCCATAGTAGCCATGTGCTTGGTAAACTGCACTCTTCTTTATGAGGTCACTTTGTTCGAAGCTTGGAGATACTTTGATTAATCAAAGATACTCCGTGAGGTCACTTTCATCATACGCATAGTCAATGGTGGAAAAGTGGGTAGTACTTAGGTAAAACAGAGATTTTAATGACGGAAACCTCGAAAAGTTAAAAAGTTGTTGAAGATGGGTGGCCTAGCAACTGCCAAAGAATATAGTCTTCGGCACACTATAATAAATTTAACCGGTTGTCTATAGATATGTTGCGTTTGCCCAAGAAATACTTCCAACCAGATTAAATGTCGGAGGTCTTAGGCCATGTGACAAAGCTAAAGAAAATTTCAAAGTGATTGAAAATAATGTATTTGAAGTTAGTGCAGAAGAAAGTATTGCTCTCATACCCAAACTGAACCAGCAAAACGGATATTGATTTTGCAATTTTTTTCGAGTATCTGTAGATGTTTACGAGCAATAATTATTCCTGCACAGTTTTAAAACGAATTTTTAGATGACATTTGTCTTTGTTTTTGCCTTAAACCAGTAACTTAGATAATTTCCTATCTAAGTTGAGGTCTAAGTTTTTGTGAAATTATCTTTCTTACTTTAAATATATTGAAACTCTCAACTTTTAAAGTTATCTTCCAGCAGGTGACATTGATAATACATATTACTTTTAGCAGCAACCTTACTAGTTTCAAGTGCCTTATCAAAGTACCCCCAATATTTGTCTGACTGTGTTAATGTCATATTATTGTTTCGAGAAATTAATGTTCAACTACATGACTAAAACACATGAAATTATAAGGCCCTAACTATACTTACCGATTTTTCCTGTCAACTAAGTTGTCATTGTAGGGATATTTTAGGGAAACTAGAAAAAAAATTATCAATCTCACCCTGAATGACTGTACCTACATCCCTTATAGTATAATTAAGTAATTATTAATGCTCCTGTTATTTGCAAAAATACAGTTTTATTTTAATAATTAATTTACTGGATTGTTGAGCCATATGTCCATAATAACCTTAAAAATGTTTCTGTTATCGTATATGGAGCATTAAATCGCGAAAAAGGGCATGCTACATTTGCCACATCACGTCATACGCGTGAAAGATCGTGTTAGTTTGTTTACGCGGACGGAATCGGTTAAAATGACAAAAATAAATTAAAACTTACTGAAACTAACCGAAACTTGATTGAACGACTAACCCAAAAACACCAAAAAGGTTAAACTGTATCGGAACAGATTAAAAAAATAAAAGTAAGTTAAAACTAACTCAAAGTAACCGAACTTTGGCAACTAACCAAAGCTAACCAAAAACATTAAAATTGGTTATAACGCATCGGATCCTGTTCAAATTATTAAAATAAATTGGAACTAACTGAAACTATCAGAAAGTTGGTTGAACGACTTACCAAAACTAACCGAAAGTAACAAAAAGCACCAAAAGGAGCTAAAACGTACCGGAACAGATTAAAAATATTAAAGTAAGTTAAAACTAACCAAAACGAACCGAATTTTGGCCGAGATTTGGCAACTAACCAAAATTAACCTAAAAATTGACGTTGATTAAAACGTATCGGAGCTGGTTCAAATGACTGAATTAAATTAAATTTAATTAAATTAACCGAAATATGATTTGATCGACTAACCAAAAGCACCAAAAAAAGCTAAAGCGTATCGGAACAGTTTACAAAATTAAACTAAGAAAACTAACACAAAAACATTAAAATTGGTTATAACGTACCCGAACCGGATCAAATGACTAAAATAAATTAACCGAATTTTGGCGACGAATCAAAATTAACCAAAAACAAGAAAATTGGCTATAACGTATTGACACCGATTCAAATGACTAAAATAAAATAAAATTTGCTGAAATTAATCGAAATTTGATTGAACGACTAACCGAAAATAACCAAAAGCACCAAAACAGGCAAACATGTATCGGAATACGTTAGACAAGTTAAAGTAAATTAAAACTAACCAAAATGAACTGAATTATGACGACTAACCGAAACTAACCAAAAACATTATATTTAATTATAACGTACCGGAGCCGGTTCAAATGAATAGGTACTTATTTGGTTTCATGAGAGCGATTTTTCAAGATCGCGTCACGACACGGAACACTTTCGTGAACGTCATGATATGGTTTATGAAAAATTGATTTTAACGTATCGGAACCGGCTCAAATAGGTAAAATAAGTTGAGACTAAGTAAAACTAACCGAATGTTGACTAGACGGCTAACCAAATCTATTAAAATTGATTATAACGTATCGGAATCGGTTCAAATGACTAAAATAAGTTGACACTAGGTGAAACTAACCAAAAGTTGATTCGACGACTAACCAAAGCTAACCAAATGTATTAAAATTGATTGTAACTAGTTCAAATCACTTAAATAAGTTGATACTAATTGAAACTAACCGAAAGTTGATTGGACGACTAACCCAAACTAACCAAATCTATTGAAATTTAATAAAACGTTTCGGAACCGGTTCAAATACTAAAATAAGTTAAGACTAAGTGAGATTAACCAAAACTAGCCAAATCTATTAAAATTGTTTTGGAACCGGCTCAAATAAATAAAATAAATTGGGCTCAGTGCAAATAACTGAAATTTGATTAAACGACTAACCTACACTAACCAAATCTATTAAAATTTACTATAACGTATCGTAACCGAGTCAAATGACTAAGTGAAATTAATCGAAAACTCTTTAGACGACTAACCAAATCTCTTTAAATTGATTAAAACGTATCGGAGCCGACTCAAATAATGACTAAAGTAAGTTGAGACTAATGAAACACATCGAAAGTTGATTCGACTACTGACCAAAACTAACCAAATTTATTATAACTCATCGCAACCGGTTCAAATGACTAAAATAAATTAATACTAAGTGAAGTGAACCGAAAGCGACTAACCAAAACTAACCAAATCTATTAAAATTGGTTAAGACGTATCGGAACCGACTCAAATAAGTAAAATAAGTGGAGACTGAGAATGCGAAGCTAACCGAAAGTTGATAAGACTTCTAACCAAAACTAACCAAATCTATTAAAATTGAATATAACGCAACGGAACCCACTCAAATGACTAATAATAAGATGATATGAAGTGAAACTAACCGCGTTAGATCGGGAATTGAGAGTCGAACCGAATGAATTTTTTTTAGTTCATAAAACCACCCCTAATGTTAAAAATTGTAAAAAATAACGAACCTTGAAGCAATATGTATTTATTAGCATATTTTGGTAAACTAAACTTACTTAATCTGCCAAAAGTAATTTTTTACATTAAATTGTGTTAGGGGTGAGTGAGGTGGACTTTTAGGTTCTCACCACAGACTAGCGTGTTGCATATGGTTAGATCATAGAACGAGGGTCGAGTGGAAAGCAAATGTTATTTTGCTTTTTGCAACCACACATTATAAATCGTTAAAAGATTGAAACTTGAAGTAAAATGCATATATGTGGTATACTTTGTACACTAAACTTAGATAATTTTAATCTGATCTAACCCAAACTCACCCAAACTTATTTCAACTATTACTTTCAACACAATTATGAGTTATTTCTCAGATCCCAAATTGAATAAGCGTTGAATTCTGTTTCGGCCTTTGCGATGTCCTGTTGCATCTTTGTAAAGGGCTGTGAATTTTTTTATTTATTATGATTCGATATAAAATAGAAATACACTGCCTGTGACATTCCTTGTGAATCAGAATGTTTTTACCCGGCAAGTTGTACATGAGGTTTAGTCCAGTACCAATAATTAATATCAGTATCAACTTTTCATTGCATCCTTCGTTTCTATATCGGCTGGCTCAACGCTGATATGCATTGTAATAAGAACATTTACTTGATTGAAAACCTCTGAAAAATATTCCAAGTAGCGCGCCGAATCATGAATATTTTGACTCCGAAGGGTAAGTATCTATATAGCACTCCTTTGGAATTCCTGAATCTAACACTATGAGGGGTTTTTGGAAAAATTTAGAAACAATTCTAACTGGTGCTGTTATTCTGTCTAAAAGTCGAATCAAGAATAATTGTTTCTTATTGCGAATGATAGCTTTTGTTCTGCTTCAGACTTCCTAAACATTTGTTTCTGACATTACCAGTGTTTCTGAGTAATTGAAGAACATTTTCCAACTAGAGGCTCTAGGTACTTGGCCCAAACGTTTTTGTTTAATTTCGAATGATAACTTTGTACTAAGTGGTACGACCTAAAAATTGTAATTTGTAATACAAGGAAATAATACAATTAGTGCTATTACTTGACCCAGAAGTAGATTCAAGTAGGTATTTTTTTTGCAATCGATGGCTGTTGTACTCCTTCAGACTTTCAAAAAATTTGGATGCCAACATAAAAACGCTACTAATTGAGACATCCCTAAATTTTCATGCCAGATCCGTATATGCCCTCGAATAAGTAACTATTTATCATATTATTATTAAATTGGTGCTAATGATATTATACTTATGTTTGTTTGAGCATCGTATATTTAATATTATGTTGTACGGATGTTTCTGGAAATTTAATTTTGGCCGCTATTTTCACCTCAATATTTTGATGCATTCGTTTGATTTCTCTAGCAGACATATTTATATCGATTAAATAACACAAACTGCACAGTAAGTCAAGTATGACATCAAAATTACAAACACCTTGAGCTTGTGAACCCTAATTTAGGAGCGACCGGCTCGACGGACTCCATTCTTGCCCTGGGGCGAACGCAGCTTATGGGGCGAGAGCAACATAGTGTAGGGACCAAAATTAGAATACTGGACTCTGCCCTAAGGTATAGAACAGAAAATACAACACTCGTATTTTGCAAGCAAATATATTCTCAAGAGCTGCCTTATTTAGATATATTTGTCATTCTACCTCGTTCGTCTTTCATCTAGCAGCTCCAACAATCAACATACTAAAATAACACAACCAAACAGCTTAAGTGTGAAAGCACCGATACTTATTATTAATTAAATCTAAGGGCATAGATACTGGATAACGCCCGATACGATATTTAACCTGTAAAAGTAAAATTATAGCTTACCTGACTGGTGTATTGTCTATGTATGTGATCCAAACTGAACTGAACTGTGTTGAACCGTCAACCGATCGCAAATGTATATACGGGACAAAATGCGTTTCGAGGTCGACAGTCATTCGGCACGAAGCGGATCGGTAAATATCTACTGCGGCAACGGCATTGACCGAAAACGTTCTTTGCCCGAGCCAGATTTCCTTATACATACAGACGTACCTATATAAGTTTTTCTCTCTCGCATGAAAGCCGCAAGTTGCATTACTGGTGTAGAACTATCGATAGTGCTTATGTCGATAGATTGACGGTAGGTAAGACAAGAGTAACGTTATTGTCGGTAGTGGTATACAAATAATATATGTTACAGTTTGTTAAAAACCCATATAAATAAATATTTGAAAAAAACTTCGATACCTATGTAATGCTTATATAACCTCTTTTTGCGGTAGACTAGGTTAATACCTATCAACCTACCCAGATTAAGTGATTTATAGTTGTGCCAGTTACGAAAAACAATAGATACCTAGGGACTAAAGAGGCGAAAAGTTTGTCGCCAGAGCGAAGCCTGGGTTACAATTCGCTGAGGGATAAAAAAACACTTTATTCATGTGGTGTATACGCTATTTTATGCACTTTGGAAAAATAATTGCAGGAAAGAAAGAAAAACCCATTGGTACCTGCTTTATGTACAAAATATTATAAACGTTGTTGTCTGGTTTTTATATTGTTGACACACCAAAATCCATCCAAAATCTTGGTGTTTTTAATACGTTGCTATGAGCAGTTAAAAAAAGTCCCTTGAAGCCATAGAAAAGTGATTTATATATACAAGAAATAGAACACTCACTTTATAGCATCTGCCAGTATCTTTTGCGACTGTCCTGCCATCATAGCGGTGTAGTCATTGAACTAATATTTGGCGGGTCGTTCAAATGATGTCTGGATTCAAACTTTAATTGTTTTGAAATACAGCAGTGCTCCGAGACTTTCTGAATTTTCTATTTCTAGTAACTATCACTCCAAAACTTCATTTTAGGAAACATTTATGTGTAAAATCTGTCAAAAATTAAGTTTTGAAATGTGAGTTATTAAAAAACAGCAATTTCAGCAATTTTTTTTTTATGGCAGTGGCACACACACTAAAGGGAGATCCTATGGCGCTCGACGAGCGGTGTGTGTGCGAAGATGTTGATTGACATAGTTCTTGAATATTTGTAGGTTGTAATTAGTGGGAAACAGATGTCCTGGAAGTGAGTTCCAAAGTGATGCAGTGCGCCAGACAAAGGAGTTCTGGTAAAGCGATGTTCTAGGTGTTTCCAGTTGTACGACGAACTGGTGCGCTCCTGCCGTCTGTCGGGACTGTCTGACAGGAGTTGCCAGGGGCGGGATTATGCGGGCCAAATCCTGGGAACATCTGCCGTGAAAGTATCTGTAAAACAGAGACATCTCGGCCACAGGTCTGCGATGTTCCAGACTATTCAGATTCCGGGTCAACTCCGGATCGCCGACGAGACGCACAGCCCTCTTCTGAATGGAATCCAGCAGCTTTAGTGTATGCTTTGGTGCGGCACCCCAGATATGTGAGCAATATTCTAAGTACGGTCTTATTTGCGTGTTGTACAGCAAGAGCAACTGCTGCGGTGTATAGAGTTTTTTGTTGCGAAATAGCGCACCAAGCTTCTGGGAGGCTGATTTTGCGATGTTAGCAACATGGTCATGCCATGACATATTGCTATGTATAGGATGAAGGAATGGTCGATCCCTGCCATAATGATGTCAGGGCCCGCTGTATTGGCCCTCTTAATAAACGTTGCTGCTTAGGTCTTTGCTGCATTGAACTGGACCAAATTTCGGTCGCCCCAAGTTTGAACTTTCTCCAGGTCTTGATTAATTGCTGTAATCTGCTCCTGTCTGCGGTGATGTATCTCAGTCGCTGGTAAGGGTTTTTCTGATCTAAAGTGGGAGACAAGGGTACTGTCATCTGCAAAACTGTAAACAGGATTATTTGTTTCGATCAGCAGGTCATTAATATAGATGAGGAACAGAGTTGGTGAAAGTATTGCGCCCTGAGGCACGCCCGCGTTGATGGTGAATGTGTCCGAGATGTGTCCATCGACTGCAACGTGTAGGGGTCGGTTCTTAAGGAAGGTGGCCAGCCAGCTGCAGAGAGAGGCGGGCAGTCCCAAAGACGGCAGTTTGTTGAGCAGTCCGTCATGCCAAACTCTGTCGAATGCCTTTGAAATATCCAACGCAATCGCTCGAGACTCTCCGTAGTTTTCAATTGCCCTACTCCATATATGAGTGACAGGCCAATATATCTCCTGTCGATCTCTCTTTGCGAAAGCCGTATTGATTATCGCTGATTATTCTGTTGCTCTCGAGGTACTTGAGTAGTTGCTGGTTGACTACACGTTCCATGACTTTGGAGATTATTGGAAGCAAGGCAATTGGGCGATAGTTTGAGGGCGTGGTTTTCTTGCTTTTTTGGAACAGGTTGCACTCGAGCGACTTTCCAAGAGGATGGGTAAATCCCTTTCCTGTAAGAAAGAGAAAAAACCTGGAAAAAACGGGTGTTAGTTCGTTGGTGCAGTTCTTTAGCACGATGGCAGGTCCGGTACTGATGCCTTTGCGTACCTAGTTCTTTAAGGATTTTGCGAATATTACGGTGAGAAAACTTGACTTCTGCCATGGTAGCGTTGATGTTCGGTATAGTGGGGAGAGAGAGTCTTGCCTTGGGGCACGTCTAAGGTAGAGTGCGAGGAAAACATTTTGGCGAGCATGTTTGCTTTTTCCTTGGCTGTAGTCGCCGTGATGCCACGTTCGTCCGTCAAAGGTGGGAGAGACGTTTTTGTAAAGTTGTTACTTACTGCC
>MU185903.1:0-53315 GCA_016904865.1 Pissodes strobi
TCGATGTTATCGATCGCATTGCCGATCATCGGGAATATCGTTTTACGAACGTTCCGAAAACATTACGGACATGAACCGGGGCATAAAATCGAAAATACCAACGTATTTACGAGTTCCTTATCAGCGAATTAACCGACATAAATTTTAACAAGACCTTCTCCCATTTCCCTTTTAATCACTTAATTTGGTGAAAAAGGACTTAGCAGCGGTTTAAACTGTTAGCACCGATCGTTTAGTACCGCGCGTTGCCATTTAGTTTTTATCAAACCCGAAGTGTTATCTCCCGGTTAGGTTTAAGAGCTGATTTTACGAGCAATAAAATTGGAAATTGGTACGGCGGGCATAAAAGCCGATCTACGTAGTAAAGAGGTCCTAAAATCCTTTAAAGGCGATAATTGGGGAGATCGAAACCGTAATTATTTTTTTGTGTGTGAATGTTCATCATTAAACTGATTGTTTTTCGCTCGCTGATAGGCGGGGGAAGTATCTTATTACAAGCCATTTTTAAAATTCCAAAAAAAATTTCAAATTTAATTAGGTTAAATCCCACCGCAACGAAACAAATAGAAAAAATTAAATAAAATATAAAGCTAAAAATTGCTGCTACAAGGGAAATCCACAAGGTGTCCTGAAAAGTAAGGCATTTTTAATTTTCAAAATACACACAGAATTAGGTAACTAAAGGAAGTTTTTAAGTATAAATGCTATCCCTAACCTACGGTTCCTTAAAAGGGCTTTATTATTGACACATTGATTCTCCTTTTATATCTACAAACAATAGGTTCTTCCTTTATTAATCTCATAATACAGCTGAAGGCATGGTATTTAAATTTACATTTTACAGTCACGTTAATCAAATAAAAATAAATATGTAACTATGAATAAAGTAACACGTTTTTATTGCATCTCGCAACGTTCCAGATTTATTGTTCTCTCTTCCCTTGACTCCGGGGTGATGACAAATTTATTCCTCTATTTGCATTCGGCATAAAATCTGCAACTGGGCAACCTGAAAACGAAATAAAAAAAGAGTTATTGAGTTATGCCGATGATTTCTCAAATGGTAACGAGAACGAACGAGGCGCCTCGGCCATTCGGAATCTTTAATTGTCACTTTTCGCCGCTGCGCCCATTAATTTATTCGGAATGAGGAGTTTTCGTATCGCGATTTTTTAGAGAAGGATCAGTGTTTTTCCAATTTTTATTCATCGCGTTTACATGTAATAAGCAGCAGTTCAAAATTTACAGCAATGTTTAAATCAATATATGAAAAATAACCATCAACGTCTAATAAATACTCTCAGACCCTCAGTGAGAGTAGCTTGTCATCAGCTACACAAACAACAGAACATGATTTTGTCGCTGCTATGACCCAAACTGATGTTCTATCAGAGATAAGTGAAATAAATACCCTAAAGGATGAAATCTCTACCCTAATGGAGGAAAATGCCATGCTGTGGAGCAATATAACAAGGACCGATAAGGAATTGGAGAGAGCAAAGAAAGATCTCGTTGAACTTCAAGAATTGAACCAAGAAATGATTCAATCCATAAGATTATTGGAAGCATGCTTTCTCTAAGGACTCGTCCCTGCTAAGACTCATAAAACATAAGAACAACCAGAACGCAACTTCACCTCCTCAACAAGCGCCTTGTCAGCATAGACGCTACAGTCAGAAAGGTACTATTTTTGGGTGACCAAACTGTTAAAGATCTGGACAGACCATTGCGGAAAGGCCTTGCAGATGGAACATGCCTTCTGACTATAACCAAACCCAATGCTTCTTACAAAAACGTTCTTGAGAATATAAGCAGTTTGGCGAAGGATTTTACTGAACATGACTTTATTATCATTGGTTGTGGGGCCAATGATCTCTGTAGGGGTAAATATCCCAGTGTCAATTACATTAACAGTCCTCTTTACATACTAACATAATTTTTTTGTCATGTTCCATTCTGGGTAACAATATGTTTCCAAAAAAAGTTTCGTTTTTTAATTATAAATTTGCTAGGTTTGTAGAACGAATAGATTTGTAAAAAATCACATTTTATTTTTAGACCAATTCGATACTCAGGGCACCAAATTGCACAAATTTATGATCTCACTATTAATACCTTGAAACATAAAAGTTCTAATCCAATACATATTTCGTGTTCAGTAAGTGCGGGAACTGACAATGCTTTACGGGAGGTAGAACTGAATGGTAGCCAAAGAGTGGTGCTCGTGGACTAAGGTAAACTCAGACAAGCTAACCACCCTTCTTATAAACATACAATCAGTAAGATCTAAAACAAATGAGTTTGAGCTTTGTTGGAGTCTCTTAATTATCCGACAGTCTTATTAATCACTGAGCACTGGTTGAAATGATAATGAGCCCTTTTATATGCCTAATTATACTGTAATAAGTAGGTACTGTAGACATGGAGGCACAATGATCCTTGTGAGAGATGATATCCACGATCACTTTGGTTTTAAGGAATGTGACAAATGTGCTAACCTTTGTAGTGAGCTGGATTTTGAGTGTTCTGTGGTATCATGTGATATGCTATATTTATTTATAGTATGTATTTATCGTTCCCCTAACTCATGTGGTGATTCTTTCTTATTGAAATTGGAAATAATTTTAAGTTCCTTACTGCCGAGATCCTCTGTTGTAATTGCAGGCGACTTTAATATCAATTACTTGGATAAAAATAATAAATTAGTGAGGTCACTAGAATATCTGTTGCGTTCTAATGGATTAAAGATGCATGCTGGTGACCTTATAAGAATCACACAGAATTCAGTATCTATTTTAGATTATGTGTGCTCCAATTTTACTGAGGGTGTGTGTGTTGCTCTGTGCTGAATCCTGGTCTTTCATCATGAGGTATTTTGTAAATTCGACCATCCTAAAAAACCGGTCAAACCAACAAGAACACGTGGACGCAATTTTTGCAAGAGAAACTTTGCGGAATTTTCAAAAACCTGCTCGGGTACGGATTGGAAATGTCTGTGTAATACTCAACACCCTTTGATGACGTTTTGCCAAAAACTCATTGAAATTTTTGATAGTAAATTCCCTGTAATATCTTTGAAATTTAGAAATAAAAAGCCTTGGAAAACTAAGGGGCTGAAAGTTTCTTCTAAAAATATGAGAAGTTTGCATACAATCCATAAATTTTTGCTTGGCAATAATATTTTTATGAACCACTTCTATAAATATACAGATTTTCGCAGAGTCGTAAAATAGGCAAAGCATAAATACTTTACTTCCAGACTGGAGTCTGCTGGAAACAAACAAAGGGAAAACTGGAAGATTGTTAGCTCGCTACGTGGTGTTGATAAATCTACGAATTGTAAGTCACCACTGGATGTTAACACTATTAACTCTTTTTACTGTTCAGTTGCCGCTGAAATTACTAGAGGCATTACTGATCCATTGTCCCTCTTACAAGGGGCCTCTGCAGATTCCTTTTACTTTACACCAGTAACCGCTCTAGAAATAACTGATACTTTACTATAAGTGAAAAATAGTTAGCCTTCCCCAGTCAGCCATCTCAGTATTAGCAGATGCTATAAACGAATCCTTTTTGAGCGGCGAATTTCCTGATCTTCCTAAGAAAGCAATTAATGTTATTCCGATTTTTAAGCAGTGGGAAGATGTTGGCTCTAATTATAGGCAAATGTCTTTACCACAATCAATATCTAAAATCATGGAGAAGCTGCTTAAGAGAAGGATGGTCCATTACTTGGAATCCAGATAGGTTATAAATAATTGTCAATTTGGCTTACAATGCTTCAAAAATACCAACGATGCTATTCTTCACTTGCTGGAGGAGCTGTATCTGAGGCTGAATGATGGTGAGGCTGACGCAGCGGTGTTTTGTGACTTGGCAAAAGCCTTCGATTGCGTGTCGCACGAGATACTGCTGCAGAAGCTGGAGGTCTATGGGTTTAGGGGATCTATCTTAAAATGGATGGATCTGTTGGATTTGCTGGTGGAAAATCGAATGAGTTGGGTGTCACGGCAGGTGTGCCTCAGGGGTCGGTTCTTGAACCACTTTTCTTTCTTTTGTATATAAATGATTTATCATTCACAGTGGAACATGGCCCATGCACATCCTTTGCTGATGACACGACTCTTCTCTGGCATGGTAACGATACTCACGAACTAACCAGATTAATTAACCAGGATTTGGTTAGTGTTAAGCGATGGTGCGACAGCAACTGTTTGTCATTTAATGTGTCTAAGACAAAGATTTTGAATTTTAAATGTGTGCTGAATGACGTAAGCTTGGGCTCACAGAACATAATCATGACAAATTTTAATAGGTTTTTAGGCTTAGTCATTGACGATAGGTTAAGGTTTGACAAACATATTGAGAAAATTAGCTATAAATTGTCATCGGGCTGTTTTGCAATAAAAGTAGTTAAAAATTAATTGAATGCGAAAGTGGCTAAAGATGTCTATTTCGCTTTAATCGATTCTCATCTGAGATAGGGAGTTTGCTTTTGGGGGAATTCATCCAGCATTCTATTTCAGTCACTGTTCGTTTTGCAAAAGCGCGCCTTGAGATGCTTATGTGGACTCAAAAGTAGAGAGTCATGTAAACCTTCTTTTATCAAAGAGCAAATTTTGACTTGTAACGCTCAGTTCCCAAACAAATACAAACCTAAATTTACATAAATAAACAAGTTTACAATAATCTCCAGCTTCACAATAATCTCCAAGTTCACAATAATCTCCAAGTTCACAATCGGTGGTACAGCCTTTAGTGCAGGAACAATGGCGGCCCCCAGCTTTTCGACAGTGGAGAAGGGTCGTGGTGAGTTATAATGCCTGAGCGCCACGCGGTTAACTTATCGTCATGCCCTGATGTTGGATCTACAGTGAGATTCGACCAATAACCACGAATTGCTCTCCTCCCCGCTGTAACCTATTGAAAAACTTGGAAGGGGAAACAAAAAGAAATATCACCCCAATTAAACAAAAATAACAAGTGTATATTCCGTATTGGTGACTATACTGTTGAATTAAATAAGAAAAATAATTGCTACAAGAAGAATTTCTTGTATATGTAGCTATGACAATTAATATATCAATGTATGCTAAAGGTGGAATATTAAAAGTAACGGTTTAATGTTAAATAGTACTTTATGTTATATCTACGGCGCCCTATAATTACGAATACGTGGTCACGTGTCGTTTACATGCCCTTGATTGGTGTTATCAACCTATGCGGAACAAAAATATGATAACTTCTTCTACTTCTACACTCTAAATAACTCTAATCAATAAGCGAGAAGTTAACGTGCTAGTTCAAATGTACTAGATTCATGTAAGTATAATATTCACCTATTAAATGGTATCCGTACCAGAGGTAAACCTATATGATTACGCGTCGATACGCTATGCTTATATGCGAACAGTTTCAAAACTATTTATATTATACGACGCTGAAAAGGAGTAAAACACGCGATCAAGTCTACGCGGAAATAACTTAATAACACGCCAAAACTATACGGATTAGCTGGATAATCCAGTATACCTATGCTAACTATTGACAATAATTCGTTACTCCCAAATAACTTGAAGGTAGCTATATTCTAAATTAGTCAAATCATGAATACTTTCATTAAGCAAATTCATCCGAAACTTTAATTTAAGTAGCCCTAAATCACCAATCAAATAAAACACAATAATAAAATGAAATAAAATAAAAGTCCCAAAATACTCTAGATAATATCCTAAATTAAGACTTATCTGATACGTTATCAAGCCAACAGTGAGTTCATCCAGGATCTAGGTGTTCGTCGAATCACTGGAGCGGCAAGGTTGAGAAGACACACTCCGTATGCGTTGAGGCTTGGATCAGACAGCGAGACACGCAGTCAATTTATGGTTACTTCGAAACCACGTGTTGTCGGAGGAGTCTCAGTATGCAGTCTAGGTAGGAAACCGGATCGTAAGAGGATAATGGAAGACCCATAACCAATGATCCCAAAATAAAAATCCAAAAATAGAAATCCAAAAACAGAAACCCCTGAAACAAATAGGGCAAATTAGCACGGTGATCAAGCCAAAATATGAAGGAAACAGGTACGGAACCTCAACAAATAACAGATCAAAACAATATCTGTATCAAATTTACTCAAACAACTTACCTTTAGATGTTAAACGGGGTCCAAGTGTGTGGCAGCTCTCGAAAGTCAAATCCCAAACGTGGGTGCAGGTGGTCGAATCTACAAATCTTCCTTCATCTACAATCATCCATCAGACGAGAAACCATCGACGACCACAATCCTGCTCAAGGGCTTCGTTGAATAATCTCCTAACTAGGGCACAGTATATTTCACACTAAATATCAGTATCTCAACGAAAATTCTCAATTTCGAGAGCTCAGCACTGAAACCTACTGGTTCCTTCAAGATCAGATAAAGACTAAATTGGCTTGCTCCGAAAATGACGAGCTAGCAGAATTAACATCGCGCCGGCCCAACATACTATGTTGCCAACAGCGTCCCTATTTGTGACAAAGTACTAGAAAGTTATGATGTCATACTACCGGATTCACCAAATCAAGCGCTAAACCGACTCATTATCGAAATGATTTGAATCAGTTAGAATCTACTTTTAAATGTTCAGTGGGAATATATAACCCACGCGTTATGCGGCAGTCTAAAATTACAATCAACACGCGCCACTAATAGCATTATGCCAAATAAGGCATTAACTTGGCAACCGTGTCGACCGTGAAGGACACGCGCTTGTCCAGAAAGCTGTCACATATACCGCCAAAATTATTCCCCCACAGACTATATGAAACATAGAACAATTTCCTTCGCCGCGTCGGTAAAATCTACTCCGAGCTAAAATATTATCGAACTTTAATAATGGAGAGTCCGTGTAATACTGCATCAATATGCAAGCCTAGAGGGCTAAACATTGATACCATCCAATATAATCAGCAAATTCAAGCGTATGATAGCTAAATCCTACCATAAATGCAACGCGAATTAGAGTGGTTCTCGAGTCGATATCGACGATACGACTTCCTCCGATGCGATTTCCACCGGTCGTGTAGTCTATGGTTTAAAAACCGGAGTGAAATGACATACTTCTAACAAACGTCAATGTTTCATTCCCAAAATGAAAATCAAGTGTACAAAAAGTAAGTTATAATTACAGTGTTAGATATCCCTAAATAACCTTAAAATATAACTCGGCATGTCCAAACTCCAATTACTCGACTAATCTGTAAACAATCTATCACTGTTGTTTTATTTTAGACACAACCCTCCAAGAAAGGCGAAAATATATTCTTGATTCTAAAATACCTCGAATCAGCAATTAAAAACCATAATTAGCAAGGTCGAAAACAGTGGATGGCCATCAAGGTGTATTATCGAACTGAAATAATGAAAACAAGCCAAATGATTAGCAGAAGGGTTTCTTTCTCCATTTAGAAAGACAGCATAATAGGACAAAACCAAGGGGAAAATACCAATATACAACGAAGCTTTGTGGTTCCAGCTGCAGCAATATATCGTGTGTGTAAAGTTAATTCGTTCAAAAGAAGGCATGTACATTTGATATGTTATAAAGACATAAATATGAAATATTTGCTTTAGAATACCTAGTTTAATGGATTGAGTTCCATGCTTTTCCAATATTAGTCCTATTGTGGTGACTATCTAATTTTTGTAGTCTATTTTAATAAATAATATGATGTTTGATTATTTTCTCTCCAGAAATAGATCAATTTTAGTCGACTTTAGTCGACCACGTAAATTTTTATTTTGATCCTTCGCCATTTCGTCCAGAAAAAAAATGCGTATAGGTAATCGTAGCCCGTTACAGACTCTTCCTTCAATTTTTGTTCTGGAGTCTGTTTGTCTTATGCATAAAAATTATTCATCCGTGAATTTAAATAATACCCGATCATGCTTTAATATAAACTTACCCATTCCTAATTCTTCCTTAACACAGAATTCCATTGTGTACAAAAGCAAGAAGATATTTATAATTTCGAAAAATTGTAGAATATAAGCAATTAGGAAGCAAATTAAGGAATTGTTGCTCTTAGAGGCATATTATGATATTGTGAACTAATTAAAATCATTAATTAAATATCACCCTGTCGCAAGTTTGAACTTGAACTTGAAAAATGTTATATAAACATTCACTGTTAATTATAAACAATTTGAGCGGTCGACGGGAGCGACTTTAATCCTTAATGATGCAGCCATCAGCATTTTGTAACATATAAATACGCAGGCAAACGCCGAGTTAATCAGACTTTCGGGTCTCTCAAACCGCTCAATTTAGTTGCTGGGCAGTACACAGGTACGTCCACTTCTAGTTGTTCTATCCCACAACCCCCATAACTGAGAACACTTACGCACAGGTATAAGGTTGTCAGGTCCTAACCTAACCTGGGTGAACGTATGCACAGGTATACGGCATTCGGGGGCTACTAAAAGTATAGAGAGGGTCGAATTCATTAGTATCAGAACTTCTAGTAAAGGGGTAGTTTTTGGGGAGTTTCAAAAAGTAGTGAAAGTGCCTTAGCAATTTGTGATAACCTAAAAAGACTTACCTTATAAATATCAGAACAAATACCTAAATAAAAGACAACCCGCTCACATAAACTTTATTAATAAAATAGTGGCGTCGCTTGCTAGACAAACTTTGAACTAAGCCTCCCTCGAGAAGACATGCATTTCATATTAATTGGGTATAGCGTAAACTCTTAATTCATCTATAATCTTAAACACGCCTTTATTAGTATACAGTCTAACCGTTGTTAGGTTTGTTTGTAAATAAACTTGGTATTGTTTTTATCGACGTGTCTCCTTTATTATCTCTTCTCAACTTGACGTAGTGCGTTCCTAAATCTGAGTTACTCTCCTACACGCTAAGTAAGGCGTGTCGTCACTGATAAAGAATACAAGTCGTGACAATATATTGGTGATGTATGAAAATATATTTATTATGTATCATATTATATACCCTTTCAAAAAATGTGACGGTAGGACGATGCTTTGAAAGTTTTCTGAACGGCAAGGGCGGCCGAGTGACGCCTTATTTTAAAGACCATTGTTAAAAAGGAGACGTTAGTATGTGCTCTTGGGATACCATTTTTAAAATTACTAAATTGCAAGCGGTGAATTGATGACTTTTGCTTCTAACTGTATCTATAAATAACTTAATTAAAAATATCCTGAACTATTTGAGAAAATTCCTTTGAATCCCTTAATGTCTAAACAATAGCATAGCTAGAGCTTATCATTGCATATATCTCCAAACACAACCCTTGGAATGATCTTAGTCGATTAGTACTTAAAAGAAAACCTTAGCCAGAGAACGATCATCTGCTATTAAAAATATTATATTACTATTACTATTCCACCAGAGTACTATTCTAAAACGGCATTAAAGTGTGCAAAAACACCCTATTAATATATTCGGACCATAATCGATACGGGAACGTTATAACTTTTTCGCGAGTCGTAAAAATAAATATGGCGCAGCTCGTTAGGACCAGCCGATCGGACGGTGAATTATCGTTGGCATTTCGTCGGGCTCCCATAAACAAGAGCTTCTTATATTTCGGCATTCTTCAATATTCGGTGACAGTAAGGCACTAATCTCCGGTCACTAACACGAATGAACGACTTGAAGTGTTTTTTTTTTAATTTTAAATGGAGGTTTAAAATGGTTACTGGCTGTAAGAGGATCAAGAAGTAACTATGCACCGGGAAGATGAACTGATGATGACCAGGTGGTGTTATGGGTCATGGGTAGCGTGAATTTGAACATTCGCGAATAACGGAAGCTCACTATTGCCCAATTTTGATTTTATTTCAAATACTTGTAACATAAGTAACCATCTCAGCTGCCTACGACAAATAGACAGACATAAAATTGAAAATTATCTAGTTCCATTTGATATAGTCGTCCTCTATTGTTAGAATGAGCCTTCCCTGGATCACCAATTTATTATAATAATTGTATAGCAATTCGTTACTGCGCAAAGAGAATTCTTCAAATCGCCACTTCATAATTCTTGTAATTCATCTTTCCCTGAACTTCAATTTCACCAGAAAATCTATGAATTTTCACATAATAAACTTCTTTTTCCATCAATTATGAGTCATCTTTGTAAAAAGAGTTTTTTTTAGAATTCCACTCCATAGAAGGATTCTCTATAAATCCACTGCATAATCTTCGCCGTTCAGCTATTGTCAGTCCTGGCTTATTCCATGTAGGCATCTCAGGATCTACTTCTAATAATCATCTCTTCCACCTGTTGTTAGTCATTCCCTGCTGCGAAATAAATCTTCTCCGAATGTATTCTCCTTCTCCTCAAAGCACTCATTCGGGATGTCCACTCCACAATCCTCGACTTCCATATATTGTTCTATCTCTGTTGCAAAATGACCTACTGCTAAAGAAGTCCATATTCACGTTATAATTCTTGCCTTCCATCTATTGTTAGTCATTCCCAATTCGAAGGAGACATCTCTGGATCTGTCTCTCATAATCATTGTCTTCCATCTGTTCGTCGATCTGTAGTCATTTGTGGATGTCCACATAAGTATTTTCTGGATGTTTGTTCCTTAATCACTCTCTTCCCGCCATTACCTATTGTGAAACAAGTTCATCACTGTTCCTTAACTCATATCATCCATCTGTTGTCAGTCATTTCCTGTTCCATAGAAGCACTTCTTGATCTGCTTCTAATAATTCGTCTTCGATCTGTTATTAGTCTGTTTCCATTACGAAATAAGTAATCTCTGGATGCGCACTCCACAAGCCTTGTCTCATACCTATTGCCAATCAAATAAATCTTCTATGAACTTCTACTCCTCAACCATCGTCTTCCATCACATATGAATTATTACATATTGCTAAAGAAGGCCATCTCCACTCTATAAGTTTCGTATTCTACCTATTATAATAATTTTTTTATTATATATAGATAACTCCTGGATCTGCCTATAATAATCATCATTTTCCATCTGTTTTTAGTCGATGTCAATTATTAGGAAAGAAGTCATTTTTGGACGTGCACTCCATAAACCTCATCTTTCATCTCAATAAGTCTCACATTCTATTTATTATCAGTCGTTCTATGTAAGCAAGTGTAGATCTGCCTATAATAATCGTCGTCTTCCATCTCCTGTTAGATCGATTTGTGGATGTCCAATCCAAAATCCTCGTCTTCCATCAATTGGCAGTCATTCTCTGTTGCGAAATAAGTCTTCTCTGGATATCTACTACCTAATCATCGTCTTCCATCGATAGTCAGTCGTTACCTATCGCGAAAAAAAGCCATCTTCTTTTCATAATTATCGCATTCCACATATTGTCAGTCAGAAGATGTAGCCTATAAATTTTCAATCTTTAAGCCCAGTTCACCAGCTATTGTTAGTCAGTGTGTAAAGCATACGACCTTTAGAATAGACTAGAATTGAATTGAAGGGAGGGAGTTTGCGCAGGTACCCGCCTCTGCCACTACAACCTATGCAGGTTTATTGCAGCACTCCGAGCCATGCTTAGAGAACCTCATCCAGTATGGTCTTCTTAATCAGACTCCACAAATGGAGTACCGGCTCCTCCATGTACCTTGCAGTTCCTGGTTTGATCTCTCCTAGCCTCGGACACTCACACCACACGTTCTGACAGAACATGCAACGGCTGTTACCTGCCAGCTCGATCTCTTCTATGTGTCTATTCATTCTACAGTGCTCCGTCAGCTGAGCCATTAATATTCTTATCGTCTTGCGACTCCTCTTAAGTAAATCTGCCGTGAATTTTGGGGAGCCGTGCTTTATTAACTATTTGCCCTGCTAGTTGTCCCGGTGTTTGTAACCACCAGTTTATAGACTGTTTATCTATCCAGCTTTTAACTGCTGTTTTGAAGACTCTTCCTGCTATCCCCCAGTCGCGCTCAGGGTCCAACGTAACCTTACTGGTGAGCTTATTGTTACGACCGACCAGTCTAATGCAGTCTTTAACTAGTCTAGATCTGACCTTCTGTGCATTTTCTAATGTTTAATTTCTCTATCTCCATGGCGCAGTGTTAAATTGCCGTGACCTCTGCTTGGAACACTGTGACTTGACTGCCCGTATTTATGGAGATAATTGACCTTGGTCCGTGGACCCGGCTACCACCCCTTTACTAGTCTTAGAGCCGTCGGTATACCATGCTTGGTCCGCTTTTATAGGACCCCCGCCCCCCTCCTCTTCTTCTCCGTCTACAATTGCTACTGAGAAGGGTCTATCAAACCCAAAGGAGGGGGTTGTTTCGTCTGATGGAATTTCGAAGAGATACTTGATCTCCTCACTATCCTCTAGTTTCCAGCTTGTGGGCCTTTCCCATTCAATCATGGGATTGTTACCTTGCTTGAGCCGGTATTGTACCATTCTTACATTCCCCTGTGTGAGGATATGTAATGGAGGTAGGTTTAGCAGGACTTCCAGTGCTGCAGTTGGGGTTGTTCTGCCCCCGAGACGCACAGATATACGCCTTCTAGTTGCCTGATTGCATCTGTTTGCGTGGCCTGTATGCCCCAGGCTATAGAGCCATAGGTTAGCATGAGCCTTACCACCATTTTGTACAACCAGAGATTTAATTCGGGGATCAGCTCCCAGTTTCTTCCGCAAAGGCGCCTGCGTCTCCCCCAGTGCAATTCTTGCTATCTGAGTGGCCTTGCTAAGATGCGGTCCCCAAGTCATATAACTTGGTCAAAAGTGACATCTAGGTATTTGACTTCCTTGGAAAAGAGAATTATTATCCCGGTTTTCAGATCATTTAATGCTTTTTTCTTGGTGACCGCCTTTAGAACAGTAACCTCTTCCATTTCAGCTTCCCAGATACTGCTCCTGGTATATGAATTTGATCTTCTAGAGACCATGCACGCACTGTTGAAATGTCAATTTTTCAACCGACATAGGCAACCACATAAACATCATTAGAAGTGGTGACATCTATATTCGAAACCAAATGAGCGGGATTTGACAAAGAGCAGCGAGAGGAGTGAGTCAGACAAGATCTGGCTCGAACGAGAGCGCTCTGGCAACGCTGTCTCTTGAGGATTTTGTTCTTTACTTAAGCACCAAGCAATAGTTGTAAATTTTTGGTAAATTTTCATATTATCCCTAATTATTCCGACATTTATATTAAACAAATGCAACATACGACTCTTGAGACGCAGAAACTGGAACCGCACTTAAATATATTAATGGTCTTCATTGACAAAGGACATCCCGTGAGAAAAGATAATGGTGCCCGGTAGCCGAAGTAGTAATTGTTTTAAAGTAAAACAACGATTTATTTTCAGGTTCATTGATAAATGCGTGACGTCAGAAAGCCGGTGGTCCGACATTTGAATATAATGGCCCGGAGACAAAGATCAAGAGCGCTCACTCGGACTTATTCTCACTCGACGATTGAAACGGTAGCGATTTAAACTTTTCGTAATCGTTTTTTATGATCCTTTTTTAAATCCGCTAAAATATCGGTTGTGGGGGTGAGGAGAGTATGTATGATTAAGTGCTCTGGTGTTCTGGCTAATAGATGCTCATTGACATAGCAATTCCTCTGAATATCTTGAATCATGCATAAGAAGTTGCGTCTTTTTTTCAACAAATGCCTAAAAATGCTTCAACATCATTGAAGATCACAGATTGAACCAAAAGGGTACTACAAACTGGCAACAAAATGATTTCGTTTTGTATTAATTAGGCTTGGACAATAGTATATTTTAAATCCTGTTACATCAAAAAAAATCGCACATAATACGGTGTCGCACTTTCCCACCGACGATTCTACATCTTCGTTAATTATTCCCAGTACACCAATAAAACCTGATTAAAAACAGGTCTAAAAACTCGTACAATACGGCCGTATAAAATTAAGTTGTGATACATATTTCTCGGCGATAGCAGCGAAACAAAACATACCGTACAAGGGGTATAAATCTGGCGAAAACGGAGGCCAATCCCCGATTTGCATAGGACAAACATTAAGCTCTTAATTGAGCCTCGCGTGACTAGCTTTTATTAAGCTCCGGATTTGCGCCGGTTCTTCGGTACGGAATAATAAATTTCAAGAGGGATTGGTCGCTTTTGAGATATCGATGAAAGGTGAGTATAATAGGGGATCCGTTTACATAAAGTACCTCGCGGTACCCCTTTGAAAATCCGATTCGATAAATTTCTCGAGACCCTATGATTATTGAAGGTTTATGGCATTACGTTCATGATCAATGGGTTAGCCGCGGGCTGAAGAACAAGGATGAGAAGGTGCAAATGTGGGCTACCATTCTGAATTTACGATTTACCTTCAGTTTTAACTTTATGGTTCAATGATCGAGAAAGAAGAAGCGCTAAGAGAGAAGAAGTATACAAATCTAAAAGTGAGCCTGAGACCTAAGCCTAAGTGGGTATAATATGTCGGATATGGAACTGCGCTAATGACATAGAGTTTACGGGTTGAAGAAACGTCTATTCCAGAAGCATGCTTAGTCTGCCATTCTTAAGTATGTTATGATCAAAATAATGTAAATTTTGTACTGGTAATTGGTGTACCCGCAGCAGTCATTAACGCACTGATCCCTGTAATTTATTTTTAACCGAATGCAGAGTCCTTTCATAATTCGAAACGATTGATAATAGTTTGGTCGAGAACACACTGAGCGAAGGAAATGGAGAAGAGGAAAACCACCAATAAGACTATGATAGTCAACTTTGGTAGTCAGTAAAGGCAACATCCAAACTCTTAGACAGTTGGTAAGAGGTAGCGAACGAGCTAGATAGTCAAAATGAAGTGACTCTCGCTTGGATTCCCTGAGCAGAAAGGTCACACGAGAGAGCGGATGAAATAGCCCAAAACACTTTTGTGGGGTGGTTAGGCATCCGTTATGAAATTGGTAGCAACAGACTCTCAGGAATGATGGAGTGTCTAACTAGGGGAGACACAATCTATAAGGATTTCCTTAAGAGTTCCTCAGCAAAACTCACAGCTAACTTACTGAACAACAATAGACTTATGGACCGGCCATAAGATACTTAAGCCTGATGGGTCTGGCAGATGAAACCCCATGTAAGATATGCCAAGAAAACTGCAATTCACGTTCGAGGGTATCATGAAGACACATTTCAAAAAAATGAGCGAAATCAATCCAGTAGACACACTGAAGGGTCATTATCAAAGTTATGAGGTATAATCAGATAGGGACAGTCAATAGATCCCCTGAGAGTTATATCGTGGAGAATCAAAGAATACTCCATTCGCAATAGAGAACGACCGACAAGGTGGACAGAGAAGACTAATTTTGTAATAGAGAACGATTGAGAATAGATGGAAAATAAGCATGTTGAAGTGAAGGTATAGAGTAGACTCCTTCCCCCAATTTGATGGACGGCAAGGAGTTATTAATGATGGATCCAGAGAAGATTACTTTCATAATGGGAATCGATTGTTAATAGATGAAAAACAGGAATTATGGAAAGCGGATCCAGAAAAGACTACCTTCGCAAAATAGAAAAACTGATAATACACGGAAAGGCATGATACAGTAGAGCTACAATGTATATGTGCGGAATAGTTTAGTTTCTAATATTTCTAATGATTAATTTTCCAAAATGAAACGACAATACATATCATAGATTTAGATCATCAACTTTAATGTAGCTTTGCCAGCCAATAAGATGGACGAAAAGTCCCCAAGTAAGATTCCTAAATTGGGACGCCATGTATAGCGAATAAAATCGCAAATTCCCATATTCCAAAGCGCTCGGAGTACGAATTATTCTCATAGAATGAATAGGCCATGAACAACTTAGTCAGTACGTATGGCGTCATAAAACAGTGGCCGATGACATTCACAAACGTCATATGGAGTTTTCAGGGTAGTACCATAATATATATTTCTCTGATGCATGTTGACTCCTCTCACATGAAAAAAATTCAAAATATATAGATGTGTTCTTGTAATATTTTTATATTCGCCTCACGAAAAGTATGTCCTTTGAGCCGATTTATGAGACCATAGGAAGAGTCACGCTTTATGTAGTTTGGGTCTCAGCAAGCGCCTCAACTACATCCTTTAGCTAGCTAATATCTCTAAATTTACTAGCTAGTGCTTTCCAAATATTATTGAGAAACCCTTAATACTTAGTGCAAGAGTGACTTCTCCGAGGAAGTCCTTCATTTCAATTCACTTGATAGTAGTAGTAATTCTAGAAGTTGAGGAAAGGCTAAAAGATGTTTCGTTCTTGCGAAGGCAGTGCATCTACCCAGGTAATGGTGAAGGGTTTCATCCTCTTCCATGCATCTCCGGTAGGTAAAGCTGCCCTCACGGCCCATTAGTCTCATGTATCTTCTTAGGCGGCAGTAGTCTACCAAGGTGCCTAGGGACCGATTATCTCTCGCCAGGAATCATTCTGTCCTGGTTTTATCTGTCTGCCCCTGTGAAAGTATGTTGCCTTAGCCGCTTTATAGAACAAGCACTTGAAACTCAATACAAGGATACATTTTTTCAGAATGCGCTTCATCCACTTTCTTGACCTATAGCTAATAACGTGCGCATGTCCTAACAATGCCTCTAGTACTTCTATAGATCACGCACAGTCATCAAGCTGAGTACAACGGTGTATCCTCTTCGCTAATATATCTACATTTCCTACCAGAATCAAGCTAGCTAGTGCTTTGTAAATGTTGTTGAGAAACCCTAGTGTCTCAAATATTTAATACAAGGGTGACTTCTGCGTTCCTTCCTTGCTAGTAGCAGTAGATTTAGAAATTGAGGAGAAGCTAAAAATCTAGCTGGTAGGTCTGGAGAGCCTTGAAGCCTAACCCAGACCTCCTCTCAACCATGAACCAACCTACAGTTCTCTATAGTATTCCTGAGTTCCTGTTGAAGGTCAGGGGATCTATCTCCAGGTCAGGGGATCTATCTCGACGGATAAATCTTTCCAGATTGCTTTTCATCCAATATTCTTGATCTAGCTAATAACGTGTACATACTCTAACAATGCCTCTAATACTTCTATAGACGACGCACTATCATCAAGCTGAGTATAACGGGGTCTGCGCTAATATCTCTAAATTTCCTACTAGAATCAGGCTTGCTAGCGCTTTCTAAATATTGTTGAGAAATCCTAGTGCATCAAATATTTAATACAAGGATGACTTCCCCGAGGAAGTCCATTCCTTGATAGTAGTAGTAGTTTTAGAAGTTGAGGGGAGGCCAAAAGATCTTACTGGTAGGTCTGGAGAGCCCTTGCAGTCTAACCCAGGCCTCCTCTCAATCATCAACCAACCTCCAGTCCGCTATAGTCTTCCTGACCTCCTGATGAAGGTCAGGATCTATCTCCATGCCAAGTACACCGTCTCCTCGTCCTGCAGTATTGTCGAACCAAAGACGACTCGTTCTTGAAAAGTCTCCGCATCTAGCCAGGTAATGGAGAAACGCTTCATTCTCTTACATGCATCCTTAGTATGCATCTTCTTAGGCGGCAGTCCGTTGTCTACCAAGGTACCTAGGGACCGCTTATCTCTCGCCAAGAGCCTTTCGTTCTGGTTTTACCTGTCTGTCTGAAAGTATCTTGACTTAGCAGCTTTATAGAACCAGCACTTCAAACTCAGTACAAGAATAAATCTTTCCAGAACGCTTCTCATCCATTTTCTTGGTCTAGCTATTAAATTGCGAATGCCGTGATAATGCCTATAGTACTTCTATAGACCACGCACTATCATCAAGCTGAGTATAACAGTGTCTCCTCTGAGCCTGCCTTTCATTCACATTCCTTCCCATCTCCTTAGTACTCATATAAAGCAAGCAAAATCTTCAAACTCAACAGCTCTCTCATCCACAACCTTTAGCTAGTTAGTATCTTCCAACTTGCTTCCATGTGGATGCCATTAGGAACCTCCTCCCAAAGGGTTTAACCGAAATTCAATCCATAACCTTGTGGAGCGGCAAATACCGTAGTTCTAGCTGGCTTAAACCAGAGCTCTAGCCAAAGAATGGTTGATTTCTCCTGGTTTTTTCTAATAATACGCTTCTTTGAGCAGTACTCATTTTCGTTTTATCCATTGGACAAATTCATCATATTTACACTGAAGTGCGTTATGCTCAAGTCAGATACCAATAATCATCAACCACATATACGGTACCAGGCTGTAAAAAGGCTACGATTCTATAGTACCGAGCCTCTCGTTCCTTGCAGAATTTTATGCGAAAGTTATCGGCGACGCGCAACGAAACCAACAACGTCTTACTTGGGTTTGATCGATGTCGTCGCGATGAAAATAAAACGGAGATACGACGATATTGATTGTTGCTCAACATGCGATTCGTGCGTGTAAAGGAGATGTCACTCGGTGCGTGGACGGACTCTTAACGTCGAGAAAAAGCAGAAAAATCTCTACGATAGATAGAACACCTATAAAGCTGGAAACCGGGCAGAAAACCAGTTGCGGAGATTCATTTCCTTTCACCTAAATTCATTCTCTCCAATTAAGGAAACGATCAACATTATTATCGTTAGATTCAATAGTAGCTGATTGGTATTTCTTATGACAGAAGCTGCGAGTTCTCAAATAGAAGCAAACGAGCTTATATGGATTTTTTATAATTTCAGGAAGTTTAAATAATCGGTAAAACTTATCTTTAGCGGCAGATAAAAATAGCTAAGTATCCTTATAAGACAAGCACTATCTTCAAACTCAAGATACCTGCTTCATTAGAGGAGGTATCTTCTTCATCGCCTCTAGCTACTTATCAACTTCAAAGTTTCTTCTAAGAATACTTAGATATTGAAACTCCAGAATGTCTTCTCTCTGCAAGCAATTATTGGCCATTTTTCTTCCAGAGGGTGTTTTATCCATGTTTTCTAGTTGCCTAGTAACTTTAAAGTTTTCGGGCACAACCCTTAGTTCATCTATAGGTGTATTTAAGCCCAGTTCATGATGATTTCTTGCATCATGCTTCTCAGTCTACTCTTTGAACTCCAAGTTATTATATAGGATGCAAAATAAACCTGGTGCTAATCCGTAAACAAGCCCACCTGTCACGTGTAGAAATTTTGTGATAATCAAGAACAGCAAACCAAAATTTTATCTCCGCCCAAACGGATTTTCGTCCACTTTATTTGAGCCCAAGTTACACTTTCGTCCATTAGCTCTGTCCAAATTGTAACTCCACCTATTTGGTTCACGTGCAAATTGTTCCGCCAATTTTGCTTTCTTCCATTTTGTTTCCGCCTTAGCGCAGCAGGTATATTACTCACGTTTCCTGTAAGAAGCCTTACTTTTTCTCCAATTCATGGATGCCTCTTTCCAACAGAGCTCTTCGTTCATATTTTCGAAGTCAATATCTTCCAAAATCCTTGTTAAAACCTAGTAACCCTAGAGAATAAAGTTACCTCTTCCCATCAGGTGTTTTGTACATGATCTCTAATTTTCTGTAGAAGGAGTTCTTCAAGCTCAGCACAAGAACGCCTCCAGTTTGCAAGTCTAGGTTAGTTAATACGTTCCAAACAAGCAGACAGTCTCAGAAAAAGACTCAACACTATAAAGAAGAGAACTTAAGGTATGAATCAAAAATATTCGGAAAATGGGACAAAAAGACAATAGAATATCCAAGATAAAAAAATTAAAATATCGTCAAAAATAGAATAAAAAATAGAATGGTTATGAGAGAATGTGAGAAAAAGATTTTAAAATTTAAGAAAGAAACTAGATATCCGAGAGAAAGATATTAAAATAGGAATTAAGGTTAGAATCAAGAAGCGAGACGAACTCGGATGAAAATTAAAATAAATATGAAACAAAACTAGAATTTTGTTTTAGACTGGGCGACAAAAAAATATTAAAATTAGAATAAGAAATAAAGACATGGAAATCAGATAATGTGAGAAGACTTAAAATATGAATTAAAAATATAAATCAAAATGAAAATAGCTAGAAGGTTTGGGTTTGGGTTAATAATTAAAATATGAATCAACATCATATGTAAAAGAAATTAATGTATGAGAAAAAGACATAGTCAAATGAATCAATTTAGAATAAAACATACAGGGAAGATGACAGAAAATTCAAAATTACGAAATTAAATATGAATTAGATTTAAAATAAAGATTTAAAATAAAGGAATAGTACCCGAAGAGCCGATAACAAGAATGTAAATTATAAATTAAAATTAGAATAAAAAGCTAAACTGAATAAGAAATTGAAATACAAATCAAAAATATAGAAAAGGAATCAAATAATATCAGAAGAAGAAATTACAATAATATTCAACGTTACAAGCGATAATAAAATATGAATCAAATTAGGTTAAAAAATATCTAGGAGAGACCAGTAAAATATGAATTAAAATAAGACTCAAAAATACCAAGACAAAATCTAGCAGAAAAAGAAATTAAAATATGAATCAAAATTAGAATAGAAAATATAGAAAAAGAATCAGATAATTTCAGAAAAAGAAATTAAAGTATGATTCAACATTATATGTAAAAGAAATTAATGTATGAGAAAAAGACATTGTTAAATGAATCAAATTTAGAATAAAAAATACAGGGAAGGGATAAGAAATTAAAATACAATTCAAAGATACAGAAAATGAATCAGATAATCTCGGTAGAAGAAATTACAATATTATTCAACATTACAAGCGATAATAAAATATGAATCAAATTAGGTTAAAAAAATATCTAGGGGAGACCAGAAAATCCGAGAAAAAGTATGATTAAAAATTAAAATTAAAAATATACAGAAAATACGGGAAAAAGGCATTATTATATGAATCAAAATTAGAATAAAAAATATAGAAACGTACCAGAAAATTTGAGAATAATAAATTAAATATGAATTACAATAATTTTAATTTAAAATAAAGGAAAGATATCAGAAGAGACAAGAAAAAGAAAGTAAAATCAGAATTAAAAATTAGAATTAAAAAAGGCAAGACAAAATTGGACCGCATAAGAAATTGAAATGTATGTCAAAAATACAGATAAAGAATCAGATATCAGAAGAAGAAATTACAGTATGATTCAAATTTGGATCAAAAATATCTTGGAGAGGTCAGAAAATCCATAAAAAGATATTAAAATATGAACCAAAATTAGATTTCAAAATAGCAAAACGAAAATGGGTACAAGAAAAATTTAACCTATGAATAAAAATTAGAATTGAGAATATAGAAAAAGAATCAGATAATCTAATTAAAAGAAAATAAAGTATGATTCAAAATTAAAATTAAAAATATACATTAAATTCGAGATTAAGAAATTAAACATACATTTAAATTATAATTTAAAATAAAATAAAGGTACCAGAAGAGCCGAGAAAAAGAAAGCAAACCATAAATCAAGATTAGAATGAAAAAAGCAAGACAAAATGGGCAGAAAAAGAAATTAAAATATAAATCAAAAAAACAGAGATTGAAACAGATAATATCAGAGGGAGAAATTAGAGTATGATTCAACACTATAAGCGATATTAAAATATGAATAAAATTAGGATCAAACATATCTAGGAGAGCACAGAAAATCCGTGAAAAAGATATTTAAATATGAATAAAAATAAGCTATCTAAGTAGCGAAACGAAATGAGACAAAAAAAGAAATTAAAGTATGGATCAAAATTAGAATCGAGAATATAAAAAAAGAATCAGATAATTTCAAAAAAAGAAATTAAAGTAGATTCAACATTACATGTAAAATAAATTATGATAAGAATAAAAAGCTAAAATGAATAAGAAATTAAAATACAAATCAGAAATACAGAAAAGGAATCAGCTAATATCAGAAGAAGAAAGTACAATACTATTCAACATTACAAGAGATAATAAAATATGAATCAAATTAGGTTAAAAAATATCTAGGAGAGACCAGAAAATCCGAGAAAATGTATGATTCAAAGTTAAAATTAAAAATATACTCACAGAAAATACGAGAAAAAGGTATTATTCAAAATTCAAAATTAGAATAAAGAATATAAAGAAGTACCAGAAAATTTGGGATTAATAAATCAAATATGAATTAAAATTATAATTTAAAATAAAGGAAAGATACCAGAAGAGGCGAGAAAAAGAAAATAAAATATAAATGAAAGTTAAAGATTAGAATTAGAAAAACAAGAAAAATGTATTAAAATATGAACCAAAATTAGATGTCAAAATAGCGAGACGAAATTGGGCAGAAGAATAAGTTAAAATATGAATCAAAATTAGAATCGAGTATATAGAAAACGAATCATACAATCTAAGTAAATGAAAATAAAGTATGATTCAAACAAAAGAAATTAAAGTCTGAATCAAAATTAAAATTAAAAATATACAGAAAATTCGAGATTAAGAATGTAAACATAAATTTAAGTTATGATTTAAAATAAAAGAAAGGTACCAGAAGAGCCGAGAAAATCAAAGATTAGAATGAAAAAAGCAAGACAAAATCGACTGAATAAAAAATTAAAATATAAATCAAAAATACAGAGATGGAATCAGATAATATCAGAGGACGAAAATAAAGTATGAATTAACACTATAAGCGATTTTAAAATATGAATCAAATTAGAATGAAATGAGCTTTCTAAGTAGCGAAACGAAATGAGGCAAAAAAAGAAATTAACAATCTTAGAAAAAGAACTTAAGTTATGATTCATCATTATAAGCAAAAGAATATTAAGTATGAATCAAAGTTAAAATTAAAAATATAACTAAAATACGAGAAAAAAAAATATAGAGAAAATAACCGAAAATTTGAGATTAAAGAAATGTACGAGAAGAGCCGGGAAAAAGGCAGTAAAATAGAAATCAAGATTAGGATAAAAAAAAAGCGAGACACAATGGGACAGAAAAAGATATTAAAATAATAAATCAAAAATACAGTTTTCTGTCAGAATGCGTAGTAGATACCTCTATAATATTTCAAACCCTATCTTCAAATTTGATATAAGTATGCCTTCTCTCAGCAGTTATCTCGTCTCATTTTCTAGCAAATTTATAAAGCAACCACCAGCTTTAAGCTCAGCAAGTCTGTTTGTTAGAAACTCCCAAGCACTACCTTTAAGCTTAGTCCAAGGATGGATGCCCACTCACTTAGCTAACTAATGCCTTCTCCACGTTCTCTTATAACCTAGTAACTTTGAAGTTTCCTGCCAATTGCCTAAGTTTTTCTATAGGTTTCTTCAAACACAGCTCACGGATGCCTCCTTCAAGTAGGCGTCTTCATTCACATTTTGCAGCTATCTAATGTCTTCAAAGTTTCATGTTGGAGATAGATAATATCTTCAAACAAAAAACAAGGTTGCCTCTTTCCAGCAGATCTGTTATTCTACCTACCAAGTTCCCTGTCAGAACCCTTAGTATCTTCATATATATCTGCATGCTTCTCTCTCGATTCCCTCATCCACGTTTTCTAACTAATTGCGCTTTTAAATGATGAAAGAATATTGTATGTGCTATATTGAAGATTCAAGTTGACTCATACGTTTAGAAATGTCTCCAATTCCTGCGGCCTCCCTTAAATTCGCCAGCGGTCTTGATTTAAATATTCCTGTTAATAAAAGATTTATGAAGTGATTATGGCCATGTATTGTAGAAGGTACTGAGCGGACAGTTTAAAAAGAAGCCTTAAAAGGAGATTTTTGTAACACATCGGTGCTGTCAGCAGCAAAGAAATAACTGTGAGAACCCCCGGTGTACATACCACAATACTAATTATTTCAGCATCGGTTTCAACCAGAATCAACGAGCTTTTAGTTCTGGAAACTCTCACCACTACTCAAATAAAATTTAGCTAGTCAGAGAAGTCGCCTAAAGAGAATAGCCAAGTATTCGCAAAACACAAATCAAACTGCGAACTCTAGTCTGCGACATCGTTTTGCGGCCAATACAGCCGCCTGTATTTACATAGCAGACTAAAGACCGAAAGAATGTTCGGTCGGTATTCCGCGGGAAAAATGCCCGGAATCGGAATTAATACGAGCCGTGAATTATGGAAAATGCCGCTAAGTTGACGGGTTAATTATGAGAAATGCGAAAAATGAGAAACGGTCGTCGGCGAAAAACGAGAACGCGGCGCAACCGTAAAGGTCGATTCCGCGAGGAATTGTCACAAGTGAGACGGATCGGTCAGTTGAATTCCTTTCGATCGTAATCGTTTTCGGTTTACTGAGCAGCCTATTAAAGGAAAAATTTGAATCGGTCCCCTCTTGCATCAAAATTCTATCCATATACTCCAACTAGCGTATCGATCACTGTTGCTTCTAGAAGATCATCTCCAAAATTTTCAAAACTTTAATAGATCCCGGAACCAGCTTTTACATCCCAATAACACTAGTACACTCTATGTCTCCATCTGTAGTTTAAAGGAATCACGAGCCTATCAAATTGGAAGTTAATATCCTAAAACCATATCCCCTGCAATTACATACTCTTGGAACAAGAGATTAAGTTAGAAGATCTGACTGGACACACTGAATTTGGATCGCTATAGAGAAAGATTTCTATCTCCCATTTGAAGTAGCTATTGAGAGCTTTTGGAACAGATGAAGTCTAGGATGTTGCTGAAGGCTCATGGGTCTAGAATCGTCAGATTTTTAAGGGAGCAAATATGTCAATGCAATGGCACTTTTGTCTACAAAATTGCTTGGCGCTCTCTCAAAAACAGCAGAGTTACAATGGTATGGGTTCTGGAACATAAAATAAAAGATGGACACAAAATGACTGATAATTTGGCCGGAGAGGCTCTTAAAACTCCATCATACAGACTGGGAGTAGTTAGTAAAGTTGCGAAGAACCATCAAATTGAGGAGGGGTAGAAAGCAAGCTACAGCCCTTAAAACTTTGTTCTATTTACAAAATTGCCAATCGCACTTCCAACTCACTGGCCATAATCAACGAAGTTACTCTGATGTGAGTACTGGAACATAAAAAAAAATGAAGCCACTGAATTGTCTGATCATCTAGCTCGAAAAGGCGAAAGTGCTCCAAATTATTAAAATTGAGTTGGATCACTAGCTGATCAGAAAACAGGGGCTTTTGAGGTGGGGTCCTGGAACCCGAAATAGTTGAGGGTAATGAAATGTTTGATCGTCTGGTTAAAGAGGGTGCAAAGGCGATAGCAAGTAATCTGAGAGGGCCATCAAATTGGTAGCTCTCATGTTACCTATGCGATGGGTGTTGACATATAAAGGAAATTAAGGTAAGAAAATCCTGATCGATTGTCTGTAGAAGATGCAAATGCTGCATGATAAAAATTGGAAGAGTTTTTTGGAATTTCGAATGGCCATACAATTAAGAAAGGTTAGGAAACAAGCTACTATAACGAAACCTCTGGATAAATTCCAGTTTTAGCTCCAAAATTGCTTGGTACTCTCTCATTAAATTGGTTAAAAGAACAGTATTGCTCTCATGTGGGTGTTAGGGCACAAAATAGCTGAAGGCAATGAGATGACTGACCATCTGGTTAGAGAGGGTACAAAATGTCCCATTCATTGAAGGGGTTAATGGGAAAAGGAACAAAATGAGTTATTCCTAACGGCCTGGCTTAACTAAAATCATTATCTTTAGCACAATTACCTCAACCAAGTTATTGGAGGAAACTAGGTTTTGCAATACCTCAGCAGAAACTGCGGAACTCATCTTGTGAATTCGAAGTACTAATAGTGCACAATAAATTGCCAAGTACTATATTGCTGGACATAAATAGGGCACTAGACAATTTTAACTTCAAATTTAATATTGGTATTTTCAGCGCTATGGTCGGATGATTTGCAAACGATCTTGCTACCTTTGGTTAGAATGATATGATATCAGAACCTTGATCAAGAAAAAGTATCTCATGAAGGTAACCAAATCTAGCGGAAAGAAATCAATTCCTTGGCTGAAATGCGATATGTTTGTTATACACAATAGATCACTCTCTATATATGCTAAAATGCGTGCATCACATTCAGTTAGGTGGAATGCCGTCATTTCGAAAAACGACTGCGTGATTCTTCGTCTTTTCTCGTAACAATGGCTCATCATGACCTTGGAACCGACGAATCCATAAAGATGCGACCGGAGCCGGATATTTATGCGTTTCGTCTGTCCGGGCGACAACGTTCGCAACAAAAAGTGGACGCGATTTTCGGCGAGCGCAAAGAAAGGGAGATTGAAACCGAGAGACACTATGAAATATGCATGGTACGCGTTTGAGGATCGCTTCGCGGCCTAACGGGATTCTTTTTCTAATTTTAATATGCCACTTTTTTCAATTAGGCGAGAAATGCTTTCCACCCTACTCCAGGGTTATTAGGTATTATTTAAAATATAAATATCTTAATGCCAAAGCTGAAACTATTTAGAAAGCACATAATCATCTATTTGCGACATAAATAACGCCAAACTGCCACACATACACAAAATCCTTGTTGCTTGAATGCCACGCTAGCACTAGAGTATCGGTACTGGAACTAACATAGAAATAAATATAAAAGTATCGATATTAGTACTCGATACCCTAATCAATCAATCAATCAATCAATCAAGAGCACTACAACCCTGGGTGGGTCTTGTACAACTTTTTTCCAGGTGTTTCGATCCTCCATCATTCTATGTTCGAAGGGGATGTTAATTTTTTGTAGATCTAACACAATGTTGTCTCTCCATCGCATTCTGGATCGTCCAGGTGGTATTCTTCCCGTAAGATCCCCCACCCATATCAATTTCACCAGTGCCTCATCCTGCAGTCTATGCACATGACCTGCCCATCTTAGTCTCTGGCCCTTGATTTCTTGTACCACATCCCCATCCTTATACAATCTCCTAATTTCGGCATGCATTTGTGGTAGCGTCGTGGTATGGTCCGAAAATTTTTCTCACGCTCAATCGCCTGAGTTTTTCTTCGTTCTCTTTTGTCATGGTACACGTCTCAGACCCATACGTTAGTATGGGTCGCACAATGATTTTGTAGATTTTGACTTTTGATGTTCTTGTAAGACTTCGATTTCATTAGATTATCTAGTTCGAACATACAGCGGCTTTTCGATTGTATCCTGCTCTTTATTTCTTTCGTAATGTCGTTATCTGATGTGATTATTGCTCCCAGATACTTGAAGCGTTCCCCTCTTTCGAAATTGAGGGTGTCGAATGTGATGTTTTGTCCTAATCTATCTCGCCTTTGTGTTCGGTTTTAACTCTACCCCACTCGTGGCTCTTTCAACTCTGTTGAACGTTTCCTTTACAGAGATCTTCCTACCACGTCAATATCGTCGGCGTATGCCAGCAGCAGTCTAGGTCGTTGTACTGTAAGTAACTCTGTTTTTACTCCGACTTCTCTCATTGCTTTCTCTAGGACAAGATTGAAAAGCACAGGTACTGCCAGAGAGTTTGTTGCTGACACGTACTTTTGATACTCCTTCCTCCATGCGCACTTTGGTCATTCGAATCAATTTTCTTGGTATCGAGAGCTCTACCATCGCATTCCATACTTGGTTCCTTTCTATGCTATTTCTATGAAAAGGTTGTGTATGGATCTGTTATATTCCCATCCTTACTCCAGGAGCTGTCTTAGTGTGAAGAGCTGGTCTATCGTAGATCTGTGTGTTCTAATCCGTGTGTCTTTCCCCCATATTTTATGAATTCCGCTGGTATTTTATCCGTCCCTGCTGCTTTATGATTCTTCAGCTTATGCTTTTTGAGTTTCTTCGAAAGAAGGTTCGTCGACCGGTAAATCTGCTGTCATATATGTTTCTTCCTTGTGTGTTTCTTCAAGAGTTATGTTTAGAAGCTCCTTAAAATATTTTCTCCACTCTTCGATCAGTTCCTCGTCGCCGACTATCAATTGGCTCTGGTTATTTCTTAGAATTTGTGTTGATTTGGCCCTATATCCTTTTTTCTCCAAGGAGATGGCTTTGTAAAATTTCCTTGATCCTGGCTCAGGTCGATCTCTTTCCACCAGCGTCCTGCTCGTACATACTTTTCTTTGTTCTTATTACCCTTCTTGTTTCTTATCGGCAGTCTTTGTATTCTCTTCTACTTTCATTCGTTTGTACCTGGATCCATCTATTTCTCGCCGATTGTCTTTTTTCCAGTTGTTGTCGGCATTCCTCGTCATACCATGTTTTTGTCTTCTTTCTCTTACTTCTCCCGAAGACCTCTTCCGCTGTCTTTTTCATCACTTCAAATGTTTTCCCCCATAACTGTTCAATGTCATTGTATTCTGCTTCAGAGTCCAGGGATCTTTCTATTTGGTGTCTATGTTGCTGTATTTTTGTCGGATTCTGACATTCATTCATGCTCCATTGAGTACCATATTATATTTGTGTGTTGATATTCTAGCCCTGAAACTTGCTCTGACCAGGTAATGATCTGAGTCCCCATCTACCCCTCTGAGGCTTCTCACGTGCATGATGTTACTGCCATATCTCGCGTCCACAATGATATGATGGATGTGGTTACGGGTCATGTGGTCGTTTGATACCCACGTCTACTTGTGTATGTCCTTATGCGGGAACACGGTTGACTTAATCAGCATGTTATTGCTTGCTGCAGTTTCTATTAACCTTTGCCCCTTATCATTGGATATGTTATGCCTATTGTCGGAAAGAAGCTCGGTTCTTTGCCTATTTTGGCATTAAAATCTCCGCATACCATACTCATTTCATGTTTTGGCATACTCTCTAAAGCCCTTTTCAGCGCATCGTAAGAATCATCTTTGGTGTCTTCGTCTTTGTCCTCTGTTGGTCCGTGTGTTAAAATGATGGATATGTTGTACCATATACACCTGATGTAGCATAGTCTCTCATTTATTGGTTTGAAATCCAGTACATTATGGACTATTTCATCTCTGATCACAAAACCAGTTCCAAACTTTTGGCTTCCATCGTTACTCCCGCTGACAAACACGGTGGATTTGCTGATCTTTATATTTCCATTATCTGGCCATTTTACTTCTTGGACAGCTGTTATGTCCATTCCTATGTTTTCTAGTTGCTGCACAGCACTAGTGGAGGCCCCAGGTCTGTAACAACTCAGAACGTTCCAGGTTCCTATATTCATGTCCGTATTTTGTTGCTTTGGTCGTTTCTTGAGAGTATCCGTCCAGTTCCGAGGCAAAGTTTTTCGTAACTTGTGTTTTTTTTCGAGAGTGGGTAGTTAACCTCGCGCCCAACCACCTTATCGGAGGACCATTTCTTCCTTACTCGTTAGCTCTGACCCTGCCTTCTACTGGAGTTGGTTACCCAATCTCCAGCAGGGTTACTCAGGTTCTCCGGGGTTCACCCGTGTGATTGGAGCCACACTTCGTGGAGGTGAGAAGAGGAATTGAGTAGGAGGGGCTAAGAGAGGCTAGCTGGAAACCGCATCTTATATTACGCATCACTACCCCTTTGAACCCCTGATCGCGATACCGATACCATATGAAAGTGTCGAAATCAAGAAGTATCGCTAAAAAGTTGTAAAAATATATTTGTCAGAGCTGGACAAGCTGCTAAGCTAAAAGCGTCAGTAGTTGTAAGGGACGTTATGATACTACTAAAGTATCGATACCGATGCTTAACCAGAAATAAGCATAAAAATATCGATACTACTCTATACGATAAAAAGTATCGAGATCTAATGTGTTATTTTCTATGACGTATTGAGGAAGGAAATATAAAAGTTTTATAGAAATATATTTAGCAAAGTTGGACAGGCTGCTAAGCTAAAACCGGCAGTAGTAGTAAGATCAGAGACGTCATGATCCTACTAGGGTATCGATACCGAACGATACTAGCATTGAAATAAGTATAAAATTATCAATACTAGTACTTGATTCATTTGAAGGTATCGGAATCCAGAGATGTCGCCAAAAAGTATCGAGAAGCAAGTGTGATCGTGGTATTTTTTCCTGATGTATTGAAGAAAGATATATAAACTTTGTAGAAACATATTTGCCAAAGTTGGACAAGCTGCTAAGCTATAAGCGCCAGTAGTTATAAGATTAGGGACGTTATGCTAAATATCGATAGAGATGCTTAACTATAGAAATAAGCATAAAAATGTCGATACTAGTACCAGATACGATATAAAAGTATCGAGAATCAAGTGTGATCGTTTTATTTTCTTTGACGTATTGAAAAAGAAAATATAAAAGTTTTGTAGAAACATATTTAACAAAATTCAACAAGCTGCTAAGCTAAGCTTAAAGGGACAGTGGTAATAAAATTAGAGACGTCATGATACTACTAGGGTGTCGATACCGACCGATACTAACATAGAAATAAGCATAAAATTATCGATACTTGTACTCGATCCATTTGCCAAATGCCGCCAAAAAGTATCGAGAAGCAAGTTTGATCGTGTTATTTTCCCTGATGTATTGAAGAAGGAAATATAAAGCTTTGCAGAAACATATTTAACAGAGATGGACAAGCTGCTAAGCTAAAAGCGTCGGTAGTTATAGTAGATAGAGTATCGATACCGATACTAATATAAAAATAAGCATAGAAAGTATCGATAGTGCACTCACCATGCGAAGGTATCGGAACTGAGAAGTATAGCCGAAATGTATCGAGGATCAAGTGTGATCGTGTTACTTCTTCCTGAAGTATTGAGGAAGAAAATAAACTCCCGACTATACCAAATAAACCAGATAATTTAATATATACTTACTTTTACTTTTTCGAATCCAGATTCAAAAATTTACAATTTTTTCGTCCAGTATCGGGCTACGTCCAGGGCTTAAGTATTAGCAAGCCATAAATTATCAAGGGTGCACTTTGATGGACAGTGCCATACATGTTCTTAGGTGTCGGTGTTCTGTACCTCTCCACAGTCGCGGAGTACCTCGTCAGCATTTTTATGCTCCACTTTGCGAGATTAGATTTGACGGGAACAACACTACTCCGCATGCGATTAAGGGTTTGCCAAGACTTCCAATCCAGGTTCATCCTCATGATCCACTTTCATATCTCTCTAATGCTAATGTGAATTTACACAGTTTCTTCTTTACGCCTCTAGCATTTGCTGAGCTTCGCAGCACAATTAAAGACATTAAAAACAAATCCTCATCTGGGACTGATGGGCTTACTCTGAAAATGTTTTCAAACCTGCCCGAATGCACAATAAACCATCTTACTGCTTTAATTAACAAGTCATTCCAAAATGGGGTTTTTCCAAACTGTCATAAGACGGCAATAATTATTCCTTTGCATAAAGGAGGAGATAGAGACCAAGCTTCGAACTATCGCCCAATTGCACTACTTCCCACATTATCAAAGATCATTGAAAGATTGGTTAAAAAAAGGCTTCTATCTTTTCTCTCTAAATATAAAATACTTACCACCCATCAATTTCGATTTTTAAGTAACAAATGCACAAATGATGCTATGTTTTTCCTCTTTAATTATGTATACTCCAACCTGAACAACCATCACTCTACAGCAACCATTTACTGTGATTTCTCTAAAGCTTTCGATTGTGTAAATCATAATATCTTAATTAACAAATTGCAGTACTACGGATTCAGAGGAGTGCCTCTCGAATGGTTTAAATCGTATCTTAACCACAGAAGTCAGCTTGTGAGGGTTGATACGTCGATGTCTTCTTGCAGGCCAATAGATTGTGGAGTACCCCAGGTTTCAGTACTAGGCCCCATTTTGTTTCTGCTGTTTATCATCGACATTGCTTGTCTGGGCATTAGCGGTAAAGTTTGTCTCTTTGCGGACGATACTAGTTTCATTTGGAGCAATCCAGATATTACGGCGCTTCATAGAACTGTATCTAGTGACTCAATCACCATTAAATCATGGTGTGATTCTAATCTCCTGTGCCTCAACGTTTCTAAAACTAAAGTTTTGTCATATAAAAGTACGTTGCAATATTTTGTACTTAATAACACCACTATCGACGTCGTTGAATCTGTGAAATTTTTGGGGCTTGTTGTGGACAGCCATTTGAAGTGGGACTTGCACATCGATGTCTTATCAAAAAAATTAAGTTCTGCCTGTTTTGCGTTAAGAACTGTTTCCAGGGAACTTAGCGTGTCAACTGCTAGAACAGTCTATTATGTCCTTTTTGAGTCGCACCTCCGATACGCCCTTCCATTCGGGGGTACGTGTTGTGCGACTCAATTTGAGCGTATTTTCAAACTACAAAAGAGAGCTGTTCGATATTCACTGGGACTAAACAGTAGAACTCATTGCCAGGATTTCTTTAAAAGATTTAAAATATTAACTCTTCCTTCCTTATTCATATTTGAATCGGTTTGCTTAATCCGCAAGCACGTATCTGCCATTCCAGATAGACTATTCCACAACTATCCACTTAGGAATACGGAGCATGATCTTTATCTGCCAACCCCACGCTCAGACTTAGTTAAAAGCTCTATGTTGTACAATGCAAAAAAAATGCACAATAATCTACCATTTGAACTGAAGTCAATACCATCTTTTCCCGCATTTCGCAGAGCTTTGAGATTATACTTACTGGAGAGAGCCTTATACGCAGTCAACGACTTTTTTATTTAATTAATACTTAATTTTGAGCATCTTACACACTGGTTTAATGATTTCATGTTTAATGCTTGGCGTTTAGTGTTTAGGATTTGATGTTAAATATTTTGATATTTAATATTTTACATATTTTGACCACGTACAATATGTACAATTGTATAGTTTTGTATAGTTAGGTTTTTCTTTTTCTTTTTATTGTATATTTCTATTTGTGTTTTTATATGTTTCTTTTTATATGTTTTGTATGTTCGGTACTCTAGCTCTTGATATTTAACACTTTAAATAATATTTTGACCTCGTACAATTTGCACAATTGTATAAAGTTTTGTATAATTAGGTTTTTCTTTCTATTGTATATTTCTATTTGTGTTTTTATATGTTTGGTATATTTTGTACTCTAGCTTTGTCTACAAATTGGAAAATTTTTTGACAATAAAGCATCTATCAATCGGGGCGGTTCTTGTCGAAGTGGGAAATTCACTGTGTTGCTCATAAATCTTTTTCTAGATTTTAAGCGGCTAGTAGTACCATGAGGTTCCTCAAGATTGTGGAGAAGGTGTCTTTCATCAAACATTTGTTTGAATCTTTCGACATGTTGGGCTGCCTCGTGTCGATCTTTTGGGGAGGCAAGACCTGCAGCTTGGTATAGTAGGTACAGGGGTAGGTTTCATGCAGCCAGTCACAATTCGGCATGTCTCATTTGATGCGGCTGTGACCTGTTTTGCATGCTTAGACCTGCTCCATACTAGATAAGCGTATTCCGCTGTCGAAAAACACCAAGCTGTAGTTCTTAGGACACTTGGGTTTGCACCTCATTTACTTCCTGCGAGTTTCTTTAGGAGGTGATTTCGCTCGTGACTTGGTGTCTGATATTTTGCAGTGGTCTTTATTTGGTAATGACCTGTCGAGGACGACACCTAAGTATTTTGCGTTTCTGTGTGTTCCAGATTTTGTGCATGTTTAGGTGGAAAGCACATACCTGGGTTTTAGCAGGATTTCTTTGTAGTATTTGCTCATTATGCTCAAGTCTTCCTCAAGATTTCTCTCGATCTCTTCGAAGGTTTTACCTTTCATCCCGACACCAAGATCCTCAGCATAAACAAAATGTTTGACTTAAGGGTGAATAGGTTGATCATTGATGTAGACATTGAAGAGTAATGGAGTTAAGACATTTCCTTGAGCTAAACCGTTTTACTTCGTTTGCCACCTGCTCTTTTTCCTATCCAGCATCACATAAAAGCTTCTATTAGATAAGAGCGACTCAAATTTTTTTGTCAGTTTGTAGTCCATCAGAGTGCCGTAAGATGCTGTTAGATCAACCAGAACTACTTACTCCCATCATTTCTTTCTGAATTCTGCAAGGTTTAGTACTTGTCATGTGCATGATTTTCCTTGTCTAACGCCAGCTTGTTGGGGAATCAGTTTTGAGTCCAGATGATGATGCGCTCATAGAGCTTAAACATGTGGCACAACAGAGATATAGAGCGATAGCGATAGATAAAATTTTGAGAGGACAGGTTTATCATTTTTCGTCATCTATCCTGGATCACACTGTATATGACAGTTTATTAATCAATTAATTAGTGCTTCGGTCTCGTCTCGTCTCGTCTCGAAATTCGAGACCGATAGCGAGACGAGACTAGGAATTATAACTCGGGACCGAGACCGAGACTTCAAGGTTCGAGACCGATAGTCTCGTCACGCCAGTCTCGATGGTCTCGTATCTCGAGTATTGAAATAAAAAGAATTTATAAGTAGGATAGTACAAAAATAATGTATTCTTTTTAATTATAGGTAACATACAAAAAATAAAAAAATATTTAGATACACGAAAATTAAAGGAATCTCGGAAAATATGTACGTATCTAAAGTACAATTTACCAGTTGCCTGCCTACCTATATTCGATTTTTTTAGTTGCAAGTTAGAACACTCCAAAACTTATAGCTTCTCAAAAATCGTAATTTCGTGGAACTCACTTCAATTTTCGATAAGTTTGCTCCAGTAGTTCCAAAACTAGTAGTTGTAGAAAATTGGAAATCTTGTAATATTTGGAAAAAAAGCCAATAATACAAAAGATGTAGGTCGTATCAAAGAATATTCTATAGTATATAGAATATTCTTTGATACTACCTTGATAGTATGTAACAAGATACAAAATACTTAAGCCTAGGTATACACATGTCTAACTTCCCTTGAAGGAACCTTCAACATATTTAAATTTTAGTACGAAACATCTAGCGAGATTCAAATTTCAAATTCAAATTCAATTCAATACTCTTTAATCATAAATAATTGTTACAATAAACCACTAAGCATAGTATAACAATAATTGAATTGATTTGCGTCACACATAAGTTTGAATAGGCACCTACTCAAATCTCATTCGCACTATTAAAAAAAGAAAATTCTTATTACTATACAATTACTGATAAAACGTACATACATTAAGCTTAAAATCTATTAAAAAAACAAACAAACGCTATATAAGAACCGTATAATATACATATTAAACATTGAAAATATTGAAAATATTGCAGGTGCTTCAAGAAATCTTGAGGACAAAACACTGTGAAAAAAACAAAAATTAAAAACCTAACTTAAAAGAAATAATTAAAAATATTGATAAAATTCCTCTGCAGAATACGGTTCTATTGTAAGAAGGAGATCAGATACCATTTTTTTAAATAATTTAAAATCCTGTTCAATCCTCAAGTCACTTGGCAGTGCATTGAAAAACTTAATGCACGCATACACCTCTCTCAGTTGCTGTCAACCGATTAGATGGAATATTTAGTCCTGCATATCTAGTATTAAAATGGTGGTTAGTTTCATGTTCAGAAAATTGATGTCGGTTTTTGTGGAAAAACATAAGACATTCATAGATATACAGTCCTGGGAGTGTCAGTATGTTCAGAGATTTAAATCTACCTCTACAGCTTTCCCTGTAACCAAGTGACAACAGGACCCTGACAGCTTGCTTCTGAGCAACAAACACCCTGCCCGCATCAACACTTCCTCCCCAAAACATTACCCCAAATCTCAGGACAGAGTGAACATTGGCAAAATAGACCATTCTTAAGCTGACAGAGTCCAGATATCTCGACATAACTCTTAGTGAATAACAGGCAGAGTTGACTCTGGCACACACACTGGCTATTTGTTCTTTCCAATCTAGGTTCTGGTCTATATGCAACCCCAAAAATTTGGTGCTCGCAGACAGAGCAATATCACTGAAGCCAATGCAAACCTCTGTTGGAAACCCATTGTTTCTCTGCTTCGTCCTAAAACATAGATAGTTGGTCTTGTCCTCATTCAACACCATGACTAGCAGATTTGTGTTATCTGCAAAATTTACCAAATGTGTTCCGTTGTTGAGAATTTCAGCCGCCATGTCATTCACATAAAAATATATAAAACAGTGGACCCACAACACTACCCTGGGGAGCACCTTAGGTACCTCCAACCACAAACTTATTACAACGGTTTGTGAATTGCCACTCATACAGAAGGATCCACCATTGCCTCGCAAAATCTGGCATTACAATTCTGCAAACTGGGACGATCTGAGGCAGTTTTACCTAGATTTTCCTTGGCTCGACGTCTGCTTTGCCACTGACGACCCGTCAGACTGCTGCGAAGAGATCATGCAAGTAATCTGCTCAGGAATGGAAGCATACATCCCAAATTCCATCAAGTTACCATCAAAAGGAAAGCCCTGGTTCGACAAAAGATGCGAAAGAGCTGTAGGAAGGAAACAACAAGCCTATAAGTACTGGCAGCAAAATCAGACCGCTGAAAATCGGAATTATTTTATCGAAGCGAGAAACGAGTGCAAGCGTGTGATCGACGAAACTAAGGACAAACACAATCAAAGGATCAGGAATAAACTTTTGCAATGCCCCAGTGGCTCCAGGAATTTCTGGTCGGTAGCAAAGGCAGTAAGTAACAACTTTACAAAAACGTCTCTCCCACCTTTGACGGACGAACGTGGCATCACGGCGACTACAGCCAAAGAAAAAGCAAACATGCTCGCCAAAATGTTTTCATCGCACCGTAGACGTGCCCCAAAGCAAGACTCTCCCCACTATACCGAACATCAACACCACCATGGCAGAAGTCAAGTTTTCTCATCGTGATATTCGCAAAATCCTTAAAGACCTAGATACGCAAAAGGCATCAGGACCGGACGGAATACCTGGCATCGTGCTAAAGAACTGCGCCAACGAACTAACACCTGTTTTTTCCAGGCATTTTTCTCTTTCTTACAGAAAAGGGATTTACCCATCCTCTTGGAAAGTCACTCGAGTGCAACCTGTTCCAAAAAAAGGCAAGAAAACCACGCCCTCAAACTATCGCCCGATTGCCTTGCTTCCAATAATCTCCAAAGTCATGGAACGTGTAGTCAACCAGCAACTACTCAAGTACCTCGAGAGCAACAGAATAATCAGCGATAATCAATACGGCTTTCGCAAAGAGAGATCGACAGGAGATATATTGGCCTATGTCACTCATATATGGAGTAGGGCAATTGAAAACTACGGAGAGTCTCGAGCGATTGCGTTGGATATTTCAAAGGCATTCGACAGAGTTTGGCATGACGGACTGCTCAACAAACTGCCGTCTTTGGGACTGCCCGCCTCTCTCTGCAGCTGGCTGGCCAGTTTCCTTAAGAACCGATCCCTACACGTTGCAGTCGACGGACACATCTCGGACACATTCACCATCAACGCGGGCGTGCCTCAGGGCGCAATACTTTCACCAACTCTGTTCCTCATCTATATTAATGACCTGCTGATCGAAACGAATAATCCTGTTTACAGTTTTGCAGATGACAGTACTCTTGTCTCCCACTTTAGATCAGAAAAACCCTTACCAGCGACTGAGACTCATCACCGCAGACAGGAACAGATTACAGCAATTAATCAAGACCTGGAGAAAGTTCAAACTTGGGGCGACCAAAATTTGGTCCAGTTCAATGCAGCAAAGACCCAAGCAGCAACGTTTACTAAGAGGGCCAATACAGCGGGCCCTGACATCATTATGGCAGGATCGACCATTCCTTCATCCTCGTCAATCGGGCTGCTGGGTGTCTCGGTCAACAGCAATATGTCATGGCATGACCATGTTGCTAACATCGCAAAATCAGCCTCCCAGAAGCTTGGTGCGCTATTTCGCAACAAAAAACTCTATACACCGCAGCAGTTGCTCTTGCTGTACAAAGCGCAAATAAGACCGTGCTTAGAATATTGCTCACATATCTGGGGTGCCGCACCAAAGCATACCCTAAAGCTGCTGGATTCCATTCAGAAGAGGGCTGTGCGTCTCGTCGGCGATCCGGAGTTGACCCGGAATCTGGATAGTCTAAAACATCGCAGACATGTGGCCGAGATGTCTCTGTTTTACAGATACTTTCACGGCAGATGTTCCCAGGATTTGGCCCACATAATCCCGCCCCTGGCAACTTCTGTCAGGCAGTCCCGACAGACGGCAGGAGCGCACCAGTTCGTCGTACAACTAGAAACACCTAGAACATCGCTTTACCAGAACTCCTTTGTCTGGCGCACTGCATCACTGTGGAACTCACTTCCAGGACATCTGTTTCCCACTAATTACAACCTACAAATATTCAAGAACCGTTTCAATCAACGTCTTCGCACACACACCGCTCGTCGAGCGCCATAGGATCTACCTTTAGTGTGTGTGCCACTGCCATAAAAAAAAAACCACTTAGGCTCTCCCACACCTGGCACGTGCTCCTCACCTCTCATTTCCATCACAACCCTTTGACTGCGATGAGTTAGGTGTGATCGAACCCAGCGTAAGGCAGGTCCTCTTATTCCATACCTTTCCAGTTTCTCTAGCAGGATATTATGATCTAGACAGTCAAAGGCTTTAGATAAATCCAAGAAGATGCCCAGAGAACAACTGCCATTTTCCAGAGCACCCAAGATCTTTTCGGCAAAGCTGTAAACAGCAGTCTCCACTGATCTGCCTCTAAGGTAGCCATGTTGGGAGTCGCTGAGCAGCCCCTCTGAATAAAAAAAACTTAACAGCTTGCGGCACATTGCCACTTCAAAGACCTTAGAGAAAGTGGGGGTTAAGCTGACTCTATTATGAAATAAAAAATACCTAAAAAACATCTATTCCTTCATAATAGCCATTGTTGTAATTTAAATAAAGACGTCCTAACATATTTAACCATACTTGTATATAAATTTTATTAGCAAACAATCAGGAAGATTCTATCATAGAGAAAAATAAACCTTAAAACACCTATTTTCCCACAATAACTATTGTTCTAATTCAATTTATTTAATAAATATTTTTTAAATATTTTTTTTGTTTTGTTTAAAGTTCCAATCCTTACCTCAACAGGCAGCAAGTTATACAATAGCAGGCCCTTATCAAACAAACCAAAAGAGGTGGAGTTTTTCGTTATGACATTTATATGAAAATTGTGATGATGCCTGGTATGATAATTATGAACTATTTCTTTTTAGAAAATCGTGCAAATATGAAGGCTGAAGACCATGCTCTATCTTATAAATAAAAAGAAGAAGCTGGTACTCGAACCCATGTTGAATGTCAAGCCAATTGAGAAGATTTCAACATATTTTTTATTAGTTCATATCTACTGCAATTAATAATGGTTCTCATTGCTCTATTCTGAAGTACTTGTAGTTTATCGATGTCAGTTTTGTTTCCAAAATAAAGCAATGATCCGCCACAGTCAAAATGCGGTTTAATTATACTGTTAAAAATCAACTTTTTTGTGTTTAAAGACAACGTATACCTCAACCCAGACAGAAAAGAAACTTTTTTACCTATTTTACCAATTATGTATTCAAAATAATCATTTAGATTTAACTGGCTGTTTAAGATAAAACCGAGATACTTAATTTTGTCTACATATTCAATATTTTCGTTGTTCATTTCAATTCTAAAATTATTAATAAAATCTTCGCTATCTGTTTTTGTTTTACCAATTATCATACATTTTGACTTAGTTAGGTTTAGCCTTAATTTTTTTTCACATAGCCAAGCATATACAGACCTACACAGAGCTAAAAAATATGACGGTATCATCAGCGAACTGGTGTATTTGAAAAAGATCTAAGCTTGATGTTATATCATTAATATACAAAACAAAGCAGTTTTTCTTTTATTTGACCATATATTATTACATTTGATCATTTGATATCTATCAGACAAGTAAGATTTGAAAAATGATAAAACAACTCCATCAATTCCCATTTAGGTCCAAAAACACAATCCCAGTGGTCCCACCACCATCTTTCACACCCTTCCAAGTGTATAACAGCAACTGTTGTGAGAGTGAAATTTTCTATAACCTGATTGATGTTTGTTTATTATTCTATGTTCTGTACAATATTCTAATAGTTGTTCATAGACAACTAGTTCAACTAACTTTTCTACGACTGGAAGCATATTTATAGGGCGATAATGCTCTGGTTCCCTCCGGTTCTGTGTCTTTGGAATAGGCTTTATAAGCGATCACTTAAGGTCCTCTGGCATCTTTCGCATTCTCAATATTGAATTCATAAGATTAAGCAAAGGGTATCCTATAATGTGAAACATAGATTTAATAAATGATATATCTATACCATCAAAACTGGTTTTATTTGCCTGTTCAAACACTATTTTCTTTAAGAATGACAAATTTATTTGCTTAAAAGTACTAAAAGAGACATCCACCATGTTTTTTTGAAAACTGTCAATATTTTTCACATAATTGTAATTATTTATTTGCGACTGAAGTAATGTTGAGGTATCTATTGAATTTACTAAATTCTGAGTACTATCCAAATAAAAATTGTTCAGCGATTGCACAATTTCGTCAGGTTTAGAAATGATTTTATTTTCTATTTTTAGTTCCGACATATTATCATTTGTTTTTTGATTTATGATTGATTTAAGTGTCTGCCACATCTTTACATAGTCAATTTTAACTTCATAATAGAGTTTCTCTTCTTCTTTTAAAATATACTTAAACTTATTTCCAGAAAACATGTATTGATCCCTAAATTGATTGTAACTATGAATCTTGTTTTTATGGGCTTCTTTTACCTTAGAATTAAACCATGGAACACTATTTGATTTGTTTACAGAAGAGACCATCATTGGTGCATAATCTAGACTATCTATATAAATCACATCTACATCACAGCTACTATAATCCCAATTACAGCCAATAAGGTACTGAGTAAATTTATCTATATCTAACCTACTTCTATGCTCACCAATGGTATTGGTTTCTATTTTATTCTTTGACAAAATATTTATAGAGATGGTTTCATGATCCGTGATTTTATTATCCTTCAATATTGTAGCCTTAAATTTTAAATTATTTGATATTACTAAATCCAAAATTGACTTACTACCAGGGGTTATTCTTCTGTAATAATGCACTATTTGAAACATACCATGTTGCTTTACCATATTGTGAAACTTTTTAGTGTAATAAGCAATGTTAAAATCACCCATTATCACAATGTCCCTAAAAAACTCGCACTTATCTAACCACTGGCTAAAAAAATCCAAGAAAATATTATGGCTACTATTTGGTGAGTGATACAATAATATTAAGTCAAACTGGTATTTACTTGTTCTCAATTTAAGATGTATAAACCAAAACTTATATTGAATAATTTTTGTAGATATAATTTCGGATTTAACATGATTTTTTATATATAGCACCAGTCCTCCCGTATGCCTACTTTCAGAATCTACTCTAATTGTCGAATACTTAGGAATAAATAACTCTGTTTCAAATATTGCACTTGTAACGTGGATTTCAGTTAAAATACTATTAGAGGATTTAACTTGCTTACCATTTGTTTTATTTCATTAAGATTAGTCAACAAGCCCTCCGCATTTAAGGTTAAGATCTCGGCAAAACCACCTACACACTTTCAAAACAGAATCCCTAAACATTCCCGACTTATTCTAAATACAAATATGGGACACTCCCCGTGGAATGCAGAATGCCCCACATTATAGTCCGTTTTATATTTCTCATTACTTTCCTCACAGTTGGGACATACTGGATCTTGTTTATACTGACACTCCTGATGGTTTTCTCGTCCATACCCTAGACACCTTGATGCCTGTCTAGTACAATTCCTCGCTGTGCTGGTAGCCAAGGCACCTGAAGCACCTAGTTATGCCTATATACTCAAATATGGGACAAATATCATAGTCAACACTAACCGCAGCCTTATCTACAATCGTTTTGTTAATAGAAGAAGAATCAAAACTGGTTATTATTCATTATTTTCTGAATCCTCCCATCATAAGGTATCTTAACTACCCCAAAATTTTCCCCTGGCAAATTTTGAACACAATGCTTTATAATATAATTTTCCTTCGCCATTTTGTCAAGAATTTTAAAATTAAGATTTTTGTCCTTATTTCATTTTTTTACTTTTTATTCTTATTAGGAGTTGGAGACATAAATGAAAGGAAGCTGGGATTGTTTTTATAATTTATTAAAAATATAAACGTGTTATTAATATAAAAATACATCACTATAAATCTAGAAGTACGAAGTAATATTATTTCGAAATGTGAGCAATACAGGTATATACGAGTGAACATCGGGAATATCCTTAAGGTCACGGTGTGTCCGAAAAAAAAATGTCAGCATCAGTTTAAATAAAGACAAATTAAACTTTTAGAGCAAATGTCAACGATTTTTCCAAAACTTCAAGAGGTTTTCAAAAAAATATATATTTTTTTTTGCAGTGCACGAGACTTTCGGCGAGACCAAGACCAAGACCGGGACCACAAAATGTCTAGTCTCTGCGAGACCGAGAGGAGACTCGAAGACTCGAGACATTGCGAGACTCGAAGACTCGAGACTTTGCGTGATCGAGACCGAGACCTCAATAGTATCGTCTCGTCTCGGTGAGACCGAAGCACTACAATTAATAGCTGCGTTCTCTTTTGACATCTGAAGGTGAGTGATTAGAGCCGAAGCCACCACCACGTGACATACGACACTGAACGGCTTGTCTTTGTCAATGCCAATCATTGCCATGCATGTGACGTCATTATGTCAAAGTCAATGTGTCAGTTTCATTCGACAGCATCAGGAGAAGTATTCGGAGAGCTCTTGCGCCATATATTCCATAAACAGAAAAGCTTAAGGACAGCGATAGTAAAACATCGCCAGGTGGAGGTTAAGGGTACCATGTATTCATTAGAAAAGGGTTTGATCTAGAGCATTATATAACCACCCACCACCCACCAAAATCTCTTCTTGCAAAATACAATATAGATTAGTAATACAAATGAAATCGAAATCTCATTAACGAAAAATAGAAAGTAAAAACTCAGACCAAGCAAGCGCGTTCAGAATTAAATTCTCTTTTAAATGCTGCAAGCCGTGCATCGATATCTTTATTCGTTCGCTATATGTTTGCCTTCCAAGTTAAAAACACGTTTGATCCGCTTGAATTGCTCATCAGCCAGTTTAGTTCCACAAAAGTTACTTTAAAATATTGGAATCTCTCCTGTGATCAAGGTTCTGATTTACTTGTTAAATTGCGTTCAACTTTTCTGTAATTTTAAACGGAGACGACCCAACCAAACGTAGCCAGCTCGTTTGCAAAATTATCCGGCCGTATCGTTGACAATATCGAATTCCTTGACAAGATCTGAAAAGCGATATCAAAGGGCAACTCATCAGTGCGCTTGACCGCAATTCTAAGGTATCTCGGGTTTAAAAACATAAAATACGGAATATCGAATTAAGACAGGTTATTCCTGGCGTTCATATGATACAGGGCTTTTGACAAATCAGGATATTGTCATATATCTCAAACAATTTGAACCAAATTTCGCCAAAAAAAAATAGTATATTGTACCATTTTCAATCAAGAAATCAAGTTTCCAATAATCTTGCAGCATAACTTAAATATATAAGGAATATATAAATCGCACGATATCTCTGGAATCCGGCCTTAAAACAAATATAACGACATCGTTCCAATAATTGCCCACATTTGACAAAGTGACATAAATGGCAACCGTATGGATGTTCTGGCTCGAAAAGGAACATTTAATGAGTTTGATTCGAAATGAGCTAAAAAGAAACCCGAGTAAATCGTGAATGTTGCAGACCGGCCTTAATTTTTTCTAATTTATGCTCCTAATTAGCTATATTTTTGTTCTTGGCTCGGCAATCAGTGGTAGTGGAATAACAAATAATTAGAATCTGTAATTAATGCAATGCCAACTTAAGTTATATTTAAGTATAAATTCGGCACGAAGAGTCTATGAACAGTGCCGTGTGTAGTGTTCAATCAAGTTTAAAGATAACACACGTAACGCGTTTTTATATCATTGATGCCACAAAATCAGTATTAAATACGAATTTATCCTGAATTATTTGGCTCTAGAGGCTTGCGCTCAAATGACAATATTTATGAAACCAAATCCACTTTTGCTCCTCGCAGTCCTTGACATCGCATGTAAACGCTCATTTTCGAAACGCCATTTTTTGCTTATATTTTCGTATGTTTAGAATTATTCTTAACACGATAAAAGTATCAATTGGTCACCATTAAAGCAGTTGTATTCAAAAGAATATAGTGATCTTGTAAACATATCGTTTATCCAAAAATTGAGGATATTTTAAAATTTTGATAACATTTTGATGACTAGCAACCAGGTAGCGACTGACTCAGAGTGGGCGGCTGAGACCAAACTCACCAATCCGCATGACATGCGTGGTGTTTTTAATTGCCAAAACCTCTCAGATGAAAAAAGGAAATGGACACAACAAAACGTACAGTTGGGTAGGACGGAAAGTCCAGAGTCCCACCCCGGAAAATCGGTCAACCTCATGGATTCTGGGGAACCAAATGAAAATCTATACCTAGCAACCTAGAACATACGATCCATGGCAAGAGACGAAAAATGTATGAACTGGAGGAAGAGTTGAAGAAGTTAAAATGGGATATCTTGGGACCAAAGCGAAGAGGGGCGCAATGTATGGACTTGAACTCAGGCAACAAACTATACTACAAAGCGAAAGAAGAGGTAACTCACGGGGGACGTAGGATTTCTAGTAAAATGAGAACTGATAACATACATAGAGGCATTCAAGGCATTATCGGATAGAGTAGCCAATATTGTTATCAAAATGAATAAGCTGAAAGTGAAAATAATTCAAGCTTATGCTCCAACATCTAGAATGGAAACTGATTAACTTGAAACAAAGATAGGATATTTCGGTTATAGATCCAGGAATGTGAGAGGTGAAAGGCTTGGATAATACATGCAGCAAAAAATCTATATGCTTTAAACACGTTCTTTAAAAAGAAATCCAAGTAGAAATGGACATAGGTATCACCAAATGGAGACGTCAAAAATGAAATCGACTACTTTATTTCCTCAGAAAGACTAATGTTTGAACATATTACAGCCATAATTCATTTTAACACCGGTAATGGCCATCGCTTGTAAAGGGCAATAATTACAATTAATAAAATACTAACGAGAAAACGGGTTTTTAAAAATTTGACCAAAATAAATGCCCACAAAACAACGGAAAAGGCAGAAGAATGTTGAACAATTTTACAGGAAAGCAACATTCAAGAAGGAGAGATAACAATATAATCAACAACAATCTAACAAATCACCTAGTAAAAGCAAGAACCAAAGAAGCCATACGAAGAAGAGAAAGAGAAAATAGCTAGTCAGAGAAGAGAGCTAATCAGCCAAGAAAAGAGACAATCGAATGAATACAAGCAACTAAATAAGACCATAAGCACAAGGATTAAGATGATCTCAAAAATTATAACGAAGCCAAAATAGAAAAAATAATTGAAACAAACAGAGGAATGAAGGGCCTAAGACTGGCATTGGCTGGAACCAGAATATTAACCATGAAATACAGCAATGGAACAGAGGCAAGGGAAAAACACAAAATAGAGAACATAATAGCGCAATTTTATAAAGATCTGTACACATTGAAGCAAACTCCGGAAAACATCTTACAAGAGAATATGAACATAACAATCAGAAATGTCAACTTAGAGGAATTGTCGGACATCGAGAACTATGAGATCGAATACGCTATAAAAGAGCTCAAAATAACAAAAGTGCTGTCCAGATAACGTATTGGCAGAAATGTTAAAAGAAGGAAAAGACAAAATAATCAACACCTTAAATATTATGTTTAACGAGTGCCTACACAAAGCAATTATTCCTGATGATTGGCATGACACATAGTTATTCTTCTCCATAAAAAGGAGATAGAGGACTACTCACTGCTATCACACATATACAAATTATTCATGAGGATCTTCAATAATCGACTAACATCAAAGATGGATGCGTACCAATCAGTAGAACAAGCGGGATTTAGGAAAGGATTCAGCACGTCAGATCACCTTCTTACAGTGAGAACTCTAATAGAAAAGGAGAATGAACACCACTTGCCCTTGTTTGTCGCATTTGTGGACTATGAAAAAACTTTTGATACCATAGAGCTATGGGCAGTGGAGCATGCTATGAATAACTGCTGTATAGATTCTCGTTATAAACAACTTATCCATAATATATACGAAAAAGCAATCATGGCGATACAACTGGAACAAAAAACTCGAAAATACCAATAGGAAGGGGCGTCAGACAGGGCGACGTAATATCCCCAAAACTATTTACACTTGCCATGGAAGATGTACTTAGATTTCTACAATGGACAGAATACGGAATAAGCTTCAAATTATATTCAAAGATCTAGCAGAATCATCATGGAAAGGTGGCCTAAATATGAACCTAAAGAAAACTGGGATTTTATCGGGGCGATGATTCTAGTAGTGGACAGCTAATGCAGAGACTGAATAAGGTTGGATTGTATATTCAAGCCTATGCTGATGGTCTGGTTATCATTATCGATGATAAGAGCATCAGTCAATCGCACGTGAAAACTTAAATGGAAGGGCTCAGGATCAATTCAGAATAAACCGATTAGTATAATTTACGAGGAAGCGTTGACAGGGTGAAATTATTTTGGCCATTAACTTGTTCGGCCAGTCTTTGAGCTCTAACCAAGCCTCGCGGGTTCACACTAGACTCTAAGTTGACATGGAAGGAACAAGAAGGCAGCCGTAGCCGCATCAAGAAAGTAAATAATTATCTATGGGCTTATAAAAGAGCTTTAAAATTCATTCATTCACTCATTCTATCATATCCAACTTTCTGCATCTGGTAGTGAATCTCTCAATATTTGAAAAGAATTGCTGCAAGAGGACAGGCATATTGAGGTCGCCGACTGTGTTCTGGAAAAAGTGGTGGAACACAGGGGAAGTTGGCTTTTGTTCTGAGGAATCCCAAGACACCTCGGTATCTAAAAAGCAAGGTGTTCAGTGTATACTGCCAATACTCTACCTATGGTTGTCAAACAAAGACCTTTATCAAAGCGAACATAGATAAAATCGCAAAATCACAAGGGTCCATGGAAAAATCCATGCTAGGAATTAGGTTGGCAGACAAAAGAACAAATGCGTGGATCAGGAGCAAACTAAACGTCAGAGATTCGTAGAGTATACAGGATCATAATGGCGGGTCCTAATGCGCGAAAAGCAGATCAACGATGGATTAGTTTAATGCAAAACTAGAGGCCATGGATACGGCATAGAACAAGAGGACGACCACAGATGCGCTGGAGGGATGATCTAAAGAGAATAGGTGGAATGGAAAAGAGCTCCCCAAAACCGATCAAACTGGTGGAAACTGAGAGACGCCTATGTCCAAAGTCGGACGATAACTGGCTAAAGAAGAAGAAGAAGTTTGATGTTAATAAACAAAGTCATAACTAAAACTAAGTGCCTCTAATATGACCAATAGTAATTGAAAAGGCTAATTAAAGAGATCTACGCTATAGAACTACAGCAACCGTCTCGTGAATAAATCTGGCAGCATTGTCTTCTCGAAAATTGTCACCACAAATAACAGGATAAATCATAATTTTTGTAATTTAAAATTATAGAGGCTATAGATCAGGTGTGTATTGCCTTATTAGTATATTTATCGTATGGCATAGTAACACATGTATACAAGAAATACAAAGCAAATTCATAGGCTAACATCTAATTGGCAGATGTAATCAATCGCTTCGTTGGTCGCGATCAGGGAATCATTGAATTCACCTCCGTAGGCCATGTTCTTGCATTCGGTGATGATGTGGTCAACAGTTTATCTGGCCGCTTCGCAGTCACATCTTGCAGCTTGCAGATGGTATTTTTTCCGATTTGTGGAACGAGTGTACGCACCTTCCGTGTCCGGTGCGAATTCTGTTGATAGATAACCATATTTTGCGGGGCTATTCATAAACAGGTGGCTTTTGGTTTATGCATGGTAGATTCTGGTATTGGGCTGGGCAGACTTCTTTCCATTCCTGTTCCCAGAGGTATGTAGGGTTAAAATCGGATGCCAGCAGTTCCCTGATAGTTATCATAGTAGATCTCCTGTGTAGGTCGGCTAAGCTACGGTGTATGGGCAGCTGGGGGTTATCTTGCCTTCTGTTGAATTCTCGAACGAGAGATTTGCGTCGGAAGTCAGGCGGTGATATGTAGTTCAGGACAGGTAGCCATGAGGTTGGAGTAGATTTTAGTGTGCCGCTAATGGCCCTCATTGTTACGTTTAGCTGCACGTCAACATTGTGTGTGTGCGCGCTGTTGAGCAAGACCGGGGCGCCATATTTTGAAGCTGAGTAGACTAGTCCTATTGCCGAGGTGCGTAAAGTGTCGGCAAAAGATCCCCATGAAGTTTCACAGAGCTTGTGTAGGATGTTATTTCTTGTTCACAGTTTAGCAGCAGTGCCTTCTGTAGAATAGCATTCTATCGAGGATAATTCCGAGGTATTTTCGGCACGGGTTGTGATAAAGAAGGTTGTCTTCGAAATAAACCTGACGTCCCTTATCAACGTGCTTGTTGCACATCTGGAAGCAGGACGTTTCTGTCCTTGTGGGCTTGGGATTCAATCTCCACTTGCGGAAGAAAACTCCGAGTGGTTTTAGGTCGGATGTTAGGGTGGCTTCAGTTTCCTCGAACGTTTGATGCCTTGTAGCTATAACCAAGGCATCTGGTTTTTAGTTCCGTGAGTTCTCGTTTGATTTGGGTTGCATGGACTTTGTTCTTTAATGATCTAACTCTGGACAGGATGTGTGCTGTTAGGCTATTTGCTGGTGGGTGCTATCCTATTGCGAATTGGTACGTTGTTGTCGTCGTTGTGTGCTCACAAAGCAGACGTCAGGATTGTACTCTTGGTTCCATGCTGCTGACTTGAAGGACGGGGATCCTTTCGCATCAAAGAAGAGATACATCTTATTGTCTTCTGCCCACTGTGTTAGTATTTCTCCATTGGTGTCGTTCTTCTTGTACTTCCACTGTGTGTGGTGACTGTTAAAATCCCCTTCGTATACCGCGGGGTGTGAAAGGAGTGGCAGCACTTGTGGTGGCCAGGAACTGTTTAGGGGCTTATATGTATTGCTAACGGTTATTTCCCCTACTCTGATAGCTACTTCTTGGATGTCGTCCGAGTTCTGCGCTGTGCGGAAGTGTGCGTTTGCAATGGTGGTGCGAACCATTGCAAACGCACACATCCTGCTATTTTGCCTCTTTTGGTGAGCTGTTCTGTATTTCCTGTGTGGGTTTCCTGCATGGTTAAAACGTCGATGTCGTTATGTAATACAATTTTGTCCAGCACTTGGACTGTTGCCCAGCTTAATCCTTCTACGTTAAGTTGGCAAATCTTAGGGCAAGGGCCTAGCCTTTTAGTCAATCGGTCCTGAGGAGGACCATTTCGGTTTGTAGGTTTGATGTTCATTATGTGTTTGAGTCTAGAGATCACAATGATTGTATTGTATTATTGTATTGAATGTAAAGGGGTCGCTCGGCTTTTTAGCCCTTCCTCATTTAGACCTAAAAGGTCTTTGGCGACTACCCTGCTTTAGATTTTCCCAGAAATGCCTGCACTCTTCGCGAAGTTCAGGATATTTCTAGGGGTTAGTTGTGTAATATCCTTGGGATTACATACTACTCCTTCCAGATATTTTAGCCTTTGGCGGGTCAGTTCTCTACATTCGCAAAGAATTAGTTCCACAGTTTCGTTTGCTAAGTTGCAAAATCTACAACGTGGATCCTCAGTCTTTTCCATGTTGTGGAGATGGTATCTCCATGGTCCATGACCTGTTAGGAAGCTCGTGACTAGCCTTAGATCGTTTTTATGGAGTTCTAGTTGCTTCTTAGTGTATTCAGGCGAGTGCGATATGATTCTTTTCACCTGTCGTTGCCCTGGAGTGTTTCTCCAGTAGGCCTCTTTCTGCCCTTTTTCCCACTTATTGAGGTCCTCATCGAGGTGTCCTCTGGTGCTGCCACAGAATGATTCAGGTCCGTAGAATGAACTCTGTGCTCCATCTCTGGCCAATTGGTCGGCAATTTCATTGCCTTCCACTACTTCGTGCCCTTGCACCCACAACAGAGTGACTATGTTATGTTTAGCCAGTTGGTTAAGAGCGTTCCGGCATTCCCAGGCAAGCATTGAGTCAAACTCGCACGAGGCTAGTGCCTTTAAAGCCGCTTGGCTGTCGGATAGTATATTTATGGTTGCGCCTCTCGGTTTTCTTTTGATGCATTCAGAGGCGCACAGTTCAATGGCATGGATCTCTGCTTGGAATATGGATGGGGCTTTACTTAGGGATTTTGACATCCTACATCTAGGACCATAAACCCCGGCGCCGACCCCTTGTCTCATTTTAGATCCATCTGTGTACCAGATCAATGTAGCTCGTTCGGGTTGTAGTGCTCTCATTGTTAGGCGATCTTTTATGATCACCTTAGGAGCGTTGGAAATCCCTTGTCTTGGTTCGGCCAGCGATTCGACTCTGATTGTGTCCAGAATCTTTAGATGGCCAGTCAGATCACCTGACTTGGATTACTCTGGACGCACTTAATATGGCCTCCCTCCTCACGCTTAAGTGCAGGGCAAGAAGCTCCAGCATCGTCTCCAGTGCTATCGTGGGGCAGGTTTTTATTGCCCCTGTGATACCCAGACAGGCAAGTCTTTGCACTTTTTGTAGCTTGCCTTGCGTAGTCTTTTCCTCTGCTTTGGTCCACCAGACCAGTGAGGCGTATGTGACTACTGGTTTTACAACCGTAATGTATGACCAATAGATCATCTTGGGTTTTAAACCCCATGTTTTGCCAAAAAGTCTGCGGCATGCCCAAAGTGCCGCTGTTGCCTTTTTAGTAGTCCTTTCTATATGTTCATTCCAGTTAAGCCTGCGGTCGAGGACTATCCCCAGGTACTTAACACTGTCTGAGACTTCAACCGTCACGCCGTCTAGGCTAGGGGCTGTAAGGTCCACCTTTCTCCTTTTTGTGAACGGTACTATGACGGTTTTACTGGGATTCACATTTAGTTGCATTTTGCATTTTGGCCGATACTGTGCCATCATACTTGTCCTTAATTGTGATGACTAGGTCGTCAGCATACCCTTGGACGTCATACCTTTCGGTTGTTAGTTTTACCAGGAGTCAATCTACTACCAAGGACCACAGCAAGGGCGATAAAACTCCGCCTTGCGGACACCCTTTTGCTGCTTTTACCATTACAGTAGCGTCTCCTAAGATTGAGGTAATTTTACGACTACAAAGCATGACTTTTATACATATCGTTGTAGTTTCGTCTGTACCTCTGTCTTCTGCGGCCCTTTGTATGGATTCATATGAGGTGTTGTCAAATGCACCCTCTATGTCTAAGAATGCACACATAGCCACTTCTTTCGCCACGAATGTCTTTTCAATCATTATTAGGCATTGGAGCGCATTTATCGTGGATTTTGCCGGTTGGTAGGCAAACTGTTTTGGATGTAGTGGGGTTCTGGAGATAAACTCGCCCCTGATGTATTCATCTATGATTTTTTCCATACTTTTAAGTAGGAAGGAGGCCAGACTGATGGGGGCGATAGGCCTTTGGTTCGTCCGGTGGACGATTCGCAGCCTTTGGGATAAACGCAACCCTGACTTTCCTCCATTTCTTCGGAATGTAGCTGTGGATATAGCTAGCTTTGAAGATTGTTTTCAGGTACGATAGGAGTTCCTCACTGCCTTGTTGGAGCAGAGCAGGAAATATGCCGTCCATAGCTGATGATTTATAGGGTTTCAATGCCCATTTGATCTTATTTTCTGTAAAGATTTTACCGCCAGGCTTCTTCCTCATCTGTTGGGTCCTTCAACGTCCCATAAGGGGGTTATAGTATCTGGTTTGCTTGCGTGACATTAACAGATCCAGGAAAGTGGGCCTATAAAAGGATCTCTAAACTCTCCTGTTGTGTCTCGGCGTGATTCCATTTGAGTGATCTTTTGTCAAGGCTTTTTGTTGGGGCCAAATGATTGTCTGATCGCCAATGTTGTTAGCTTTTTAGCGTTACCTAGGGTGCACCTCGAGGAGGCGAGGTAACATTGCACTCCCACCGCCTTATTAGGAGTGCGTTGGTGATGAAGTGCTTAATCAAATCGGAATCATTTTACGATTTTTTTTTTGGTTTAAATGTCGTTAATCCAATTTCAATTAATTTTTACTTGAAGTTCTTTAGAAGCCATCCCCGTTCTAGTGAATAAAAGAAAACTTGCAAATTCGGCAACCGTCTCAAGAATAAATCTGGCAACATTGTCTTCTCGACAACTGACTTTTGATTCATTGTCACAAATGACAGAAGAAAAAATATCATTTTTGTAATGTAAAATGATATTTATTTAATGGAGCTATCAGTCGCATTGGATTAGTTTGGGTTAGTCATAAGCTTTTGCGATCAGGTTTGTATTGCCTTATTAGTAGTGCCTTGGTGATATAGTGTTCAATCAAATCGGAAACTTTCTACGGTTTTATAGTCATAGGATTTTTGGTTCAGGATTGTATTGCTTCATTAATTGGTGACGTAGTACTCAATTTGGTTAAAATCGGAAATTCTGTTGGTGGATAATATTTTAAGAGAACTTGCAAAATCGAGGAGACTCAAAGGTCACCAGAACTTTTTTTCGACCCTGGGCGTGAATTCTTGACTGATTGAATCGAATCTCGCATGTGAAGAGAAGGTGTAATAGAGATGTATTGTACTCTTCAAATATTGAATTGTTCCCCATCACATAAAAATCGATCTACATCTCTATTGCACCTTCTCTTCCCAAGTAGTTTCCCCGACCACATAATATTTATTAGAGTTGCGCACATCACATTGTTGGCAAACACCATATCTTTAAGTTCCAACCAAGGAATTGCTTTCAAGTGGTCTCGTAGCTCAGTGGTAGGGTACTTAGTTTCGGATACGGATTGTTTCGTTTTTTAAATTTGGTTTAGTTTTGGTTAGTTTTGTTTGGTCCATGCATGAAGTGAAAAATACAAATCTAAATTCAACAGCTCAAAAAAGGTCCACATTGCGAGAAAAAACATAATAACAAGAAGCCACTCCGCAGATTTGAACATAGTAAAGTCGGATATCAATAAGATTATTAATGTAGATAAACAAAATTCCAAAGCGATAAGTATTGATTCGATAAACTCTGATAAACAGCCAATTATATCATTGAATACGACAAACTTACAGGGTGACCCAGAAGAATCAGAATCCGGATTTAATCAAGAGATAATCTTTAAGCCAAGAAAGTCCATTGCGAGATCTCCAATATAAACTGAAATAACTCATAAGACTTATGACGAAAGTAATAAAGACCAGAAGGTGTTGAACAGAGATGTAGAAAACTCTAAGATAACAGAAAAAAATACCAAAAGACC
>MU185903.1:53715-70185 GCA_016904865.1 Pissodes strobi
GGAGGAGTGTTGAAAAATATCAGACCTATAAAGGATGGAGGGATTATAATAGAAAGTCACGACAAAGTACAACACAAAAAAATAAGCCAAGCTCTTGAAAATTGTGCCGGAATGAAGGTTAAAGAAATTGGAAGACATTAACCCATGTTTATGGTAACAGGGGTTGAAAAGGGATTTAATGAAAATGACTTTTTATCAGCATTGGTTCGACAAAATCCAGATGTACTATGCGCTGCAGCAGAGGAAAATTTTAAACAAATGAGTGTAGTAGTTAGAAAACCATGCCGTATCCCCAGAAGAAATTTGGGTAATTAAAGCTCCCGGTAACATTACCAAGTGGTTTTTAAAAAAAGAAATAGTTAACTTTGATCTAGTTGCGACCTACATTCAAGAACACTTACAGTTAAGTTACCGGACAGTCAAGCCGCTCTAAGGGCGATCCAAAAACCCAGGGCAAGCTGTAAGCTAGTTCAGGAATGTAGAGACGTCCTAGACAGATTGGCTGTGCGCAAGGAAGTAAGACTCAGATGTGTTCCAGGGCACAGTGGCATCGAGGGCAACGAACGGGCCGATGAATTGGCAAGACAAGGCTCAATGAGCTACCTCGTCGGTCCAGAACCTGGTCTGGGCTTAAGTAAAAGGCAAATCTCTCAGGAACTAAATAACTGGGCCTGGAACAAGACAAAGCACAATTGGAGAGGAAAAGAAGGATGCAGACAAGCCAAGGAAATGATTCTAAATCCTGACGGATCCAGAGCAAGGCGATTGCTAAAAAAGAGCCGAGAGGACATCAGGAACTTGGTAGGTATTCTGACTGGGCATGGAAGCCTAAACAGACATCTGCACCTTATCGGCGTGAGGGACAGCCCACTCTGCCTGAACTGCGGGACAGGGGAGGAGTCCTCATACCACTATATAAGAATTTGTGATAGGTGGAGTCGCCTAAGGAGGAAGATACTGGGAGCACCAACACTTGCTCGGGAAGATCTAAAGGATCTGGACTGGGAGGACGTCCTCACCTTTATCAAGGTGACGGGCCGTTTCAGTGCGGGCCGGGTGTTGGAAGTAGCCAGGTAGGGGAGGGCGGATCGGGGATGGTGAAAAGGGACTTATAGGCCTACTTACCGGGCTTCGGCCCCCCCACCCTTACTACTACTACTACTACTACTACTACTACCGTTAAGCATGTGTTTTAAATGATGTGGTTTTGGTCACGTGGCGAAATACTATGCCAAAGAAGATGCTTGTTGCAAATGCAGCAAAAATCATCCAGCCAAAGATTGTCAAGAAATTAATTTAAAGTGTATAAATTGCAACTTGATGAATTACACTGACAACAGGCACAGTGCAAGAGATAAAGATTGCCCTGTATACCAAAGAAAATTGCAACGAGTACTTCAATATGTTAATTATGGCAATAATGAACATTTTTTAGTGTAAAAAAAATTACAGTCTACAGGTAACTCAACACAACTTATAGAAGAAATGCTTGAAAAAGAAAATACATGTCAGATTCTATGTGCAACTGAGCACTGGAAGACCTCGATACAGCTCCAGAACTACAGCATAAAAAAGTATTTCAAGCTTGCAACTAGTTACTGCCTGAAAAAAGAAAACTCCCATGAAGGAAGTGCTGTCTATTTAAATAAACAGTTAAAGTTTAAAGTGAGGAATGACGTAAATAAACTAGGTGTCGAAGGACATTTTGAATGCTGCTGTTGTGAAGTACCTACAATTTTCAAATATAAGGCTTAGTGTAGTTAGTGTTTATAGACCCCCTAATGGAGACTTCGATATTTTCATGAAAATATTTGAGGAAATAGTAACAGTCTGTTTTTACATGATAAGTATTGTTGGTATTTCAGGAGACTTTAACATATACTTTTTAGATGAGAGTAATAAAAAAACTTTAGATTTTATTCGACTTTATGAGTCAGATAGTTATAAACATGTAATCAAAGATTATACGAGAAAGACAAGGGTTAGTGAAACATGTATTGATAATATTATAACAAATTTTGATGGTGATATGTTTAGCGAAATCTTACAGTATCATATTTCAGATCACATGTCTCAAAAATTAAAATTTTTAATTAAAAACGCAAATAGAGCTGAAATTTTTAATGAAAACAACAAACAGCAGTTTGAAGAAAATCTTAAAACAGAAAATTGGAAAGAAATTTACTCCTTGAAAAGCACACTTGTCGATGATCAATGGAATTTGTTTATAGATATTATTTTACAAAAATTTGATATATGTTTTCCAATTCGTAAATACTTAGTTAAAAACATTAACAAACCCAGCTTTAGACAAAAGGATCCTGAAATTGAGAATTGCAAAAAGGATTTAGATAGGTTATTTATTCTTAAGAGTAAGTGTAGGGTTTTTGTAGATATGTATATAGAAAAGAAAAGAGAATATGATGCGTTACTGATAAAGCAAAAAAGTTCCTACTTTAGTAATAGAATGAAGAATACTGATAATAAAACAAAAGGCACATGGGCAATGGTGAATGAAATATTGGCTAAAGATTCGAAACATCAGGTATCTGAAGATAATTTACATAATAATACCGAATTAGCCAATAAATTTAATAACTTCTTAACAACCATAGGCCCAAAACAGTCCGATACTTTATTTACCACTGGCATACATTATAATCAAGAATGTATGTTGGTTAAGTTAGTGGATGACAAAGCAATATTAAATATAGTGAACAACTTAAAAAACAAATCCCGTCGTGGTCACGATGGCATACCTACCTGCTTGATTAAATGTGTAATATCAGCTATATTAAAACCGTTGCTACATACTATCAATAATTCTCTCAGATATGGTATTTTCCCAGAGCAGCTAAAACTGGCCATTATTATTTAAAAAGGGAGATTTGTCAGAAATTAGACCAATTAGTTTATTAACTTCGTTTTCTAAAATTTTTGAGAGAATTATATGTGATAGGATTATGCATTTTATGACAATGAATAACTTATTGGCTAGTGCTCAGCTCGGTTATATCCGAGTGCAGGTGGATGTACTCGGGTTATATTAAGGGTAAATCAACAAACACAGCTGTTTTTGAATTTATTGAGTTTATTTTGAGTACTCTGGACAGGGGGGAAATCCCAATAGGAGTGTATCTTGACCTGTCCAAAGCTTCCGATACTCTAAATTATGATATATTGTTAACAAAATTAAAGCTGAATGGTATCCGAGATATTCCCTTAACATGGATCCAATCATATTTGTCAGGACGAAAGCAAAGGGTGGCAATAGGTAAGGGAAGCAACAGAATTCTATCTCAGTTAGCAGATATCACTATATGAATACCACAAGGTAGTGTCATAGAACCACTCTTGTTTGTAATATACATAAATGACATTAATGATTTTTACCGGGACGATAACTTCAAAATTTCAAACTATGCAGATGATACCAGTTTTCTATCAACTTCTTATGACGTCCCCACGCTCCTTAATAAACTCGAAACAATCATGTCTCTCGCTGCTGAATGGTTCACAAATAATAAACTCATTTTGAATAAGGGAAAGACTAGTATAGTGCCTTTTAAGACTCAAAAAATGACGTTAGATATGCCAGATAGAATAAACATACAAAATGAAGAAATGTCAATAGTAAATTCTACTAAGTTCTTAGGCATAGTTTTAGATAGTAGTTTAACATGGGATGAACATATTAAACATGTTGTTGATATTTAGACAAAGAAAATGGTGTATCACGCAAACTTTGGATCTCACATCAGATATGGTATTGTTATCTATGGTAAGGGCTGAGATATGAATAGGATATTTGTTATTCAAAAAAGGGCCATAAGAACTATTTTAGGTATCAAGCCTCGAAAGTCATGTAGAGGAAGATTCAGGGATCTCAAGATTCTGACAGTATTCGCAATTTATATTCAGGAATGTGTGTTATATTGTTTTAAACATAAAGAATTTTTTAAAGACTCTAAGTCTCAAAATGTTTATTGCACAAGAACTTTGAATTACACTTTTCCGAAACATAGACTTACCTTATATGAAAATGGAGCATATTATAACTGCATTAAATTTTATAATAGTTTATCGAGTAATATAAAAGGACTAGAAAGTATAAGGCTATAGTTAAAAAGGAACTTTTTAGAGTTTTAGTTGATATTGAACCATATAATTACAATGAATATTTTGAAAATATAAATAGACATTGAATCATTTGTGTTAAAAAAAATATATATACAAGTAGAAACTTAGATAAGTAGTTACGATCCTATTTTGTATGGGACACTATTTCTTTTTATGTATTTTTTTACATAATTCTGAAATAAAGAATTTTATTATTATTATTATTATTAATATTCAACAATGTTATGCGCGAGCAACTCTGAATAACTTTGATGTGGACCGGGCAACGTCTTGTTTTTTTCCACGTTCTATTGACTCTAGAATTCACGCCCTGGGGGGCAATTCGTGAAATAATGTGGAAATTTTCACCAAGACCAATTTGGGAAGTGCATAATCTCGATGGGAGAATGTGGTTTTCCCGTAAATGTTAGAGAACTTCGACACATAATGAAAAATTATTTGGAACAAGGGGGAAGACAAGTTAAAGTGTTCAAAATAATTTACCTGGCCGAGAATGGATTAGATCGTTTTTAAAGCGCCATCCAATGCTGTATGAGAGATTTGCAGAAAATGTAAAAGGAACAAGAGCTGCAGTAGACGAAACTGCTTTAAGGGCGTTTATTGAAAATTTACGCGAAGAAATAAGAGATGTTCCACCAACAAATATTTGGAACTTCGACGAGACGAACCTTGTCGATGTTCCAAGGAAACAAAAAGTCTTGGTTAAAAAAAGCTGCAAATACCCAGAAACTATTAGAAATGTCACAAAAGTTTCGATTTCCATAATGTTTTCTGGAAGTGCTGCTGGAGAGCTCCTTGCGCCCTATGTGGTTTATCGGGCTCAACATATGTAGACCACCTGGGCAGAAAACGGACCGAAAGTTTGTAGATATAACGCTAGCGCCAGTGCTGCAATTTTTACCGACTGGCTCAAAAATCAAATGGTGCCTCGACTAAAAAAGTTGGCAGGAACAAAGATCTTGATTTGTGACAATCTTTCTTCACACATAACTGTACACGCACTTCGCCTTTGTCATGATAACGAAATTACCCTAATATGTCTACCCCCCAATAGTACGCACTTAACACAACCGCTTGATGTGGCTATGTTCAAACCGCTAAAAATTGCCTAGAGGCAAGTACTCTCGGATTGGAAAGATATTCCACAAGGCGTCCACAGCGTTACCATTCAGAAGCAACAATTTCCACCACTACTGAATAAAATGCTTCAAATTCTTGCACCAAACGTTCCTGACAATTTAGAATCTGGTTTTCGTAAGTGCGGGATTTATCCAGTAAATGTGGAAGAACTTTTGAACCGCATTCCTAGAAATACTTGCGATCGAAATGAAGTTCACTCTGTCTTTTTACAAAATCTGGAAGCTGGAAGATCTGAATCAATTAAAGTTGTTCAGGCACGCAGAAAGAAATTGAACATTCCAGCAGGAAAAAGTGTCTGCAATGAAGCGGAAAACAGTAGTGAGAAGTATTCCCAGGTAAAATAGTCAGCTTCACGGACAAAGAAGTTACATTTAAAGCAGTGCAAAAATCTTTGAAAGCATGGAAATGGCCCCAAAAACTCGACCAAATGGCCTACCCCTGGGACGCCGTATTAGGATCAATAAAGCCACCTGTCCAGATCTCTTAGAGGGGATTTTTTGATGTTCCAGAGTTAAAAGCTTGGTGGTCTCAAATATAATAAGTATTTAGTGTTTCATTTGAACCAACTATTTTTAAGGATACGTACTGTTTTGTTTTAAAAACAATTTGAAGATCATTATTTTTTTGTACCATTTTTACCTTTCCCTGTCTTTTGACTAATAAAAATTATTAAGAAACTAAAAAAATGCATTTCCAATAAGATAAAGTAATACAATCATCTGTCAGACTAGGGACCGCCAAAGGAATGAGTCTGAGGCCGATGCTTCGAGTGGAAGCGGCCCTAGGTGGTAGATGCATAAGCCTGCTAGCATCGTCCGGTGAAAGACCACCCCACCAGAATTGGGAAGCGCTAAGTGGTTTTCCCAAATCACGTTCCGCTTCCGCGCTGGTGGTCCCGGGTTCCACAGTAGCAATATATGGACATGATGGTGCTTCCAGGATCAAAATATTCCGGAAGTAAACTCCCCGGCCATTCGGATCTCCGGACGCTGGGTGGCCCTGGGAGCCCTTCATTCCGCATTTCACAGACAGCAAAGATACCGAACCAATTTAGAATAGATTTCTGCAACATAAGAGGCCTAAATACAAACATAAATTCGGTACACCAACATCTACAAGCAAATAGACCACACATATTAGCCCTTACAGAAACGCAAGTATGTTCCACAACAACAACAGTGGTTACGACTTACATACCCGATTTAGATATAAGTTCGGAATATGCCTTTTTGTCCGAAGCGACCTTTCATGTCACCGCGAGGAAACACTCGAACCGAACAACCATGACGTCATGTGGCTCAAGTTCACCGCCAAGGGATTAACCAAGTTTATATGTTGCCTCTATCGCCCTCCGAGCGATAGAGCCTACCAAAGCTTTTTCTTAACACTAGCTACCACTTTTGACTCAATACAGATCGATCACCCCATTTCAGAAATAATCGTTCTGGGAGACTTCAATGCCCACAACACCAACTGGCTCAAACATCACAACAAGACCGACAACGAAGGTAGAGAAGCTGAAGCATTTGCCATCAGCTGCGGGCTTACTCAACTTGTAGACGAACCAACTCGAATCTCAGAGAGGGGCGAATTCGCCGCCCTCCTGGATCTTTTTCTGACCACCAATCCTGACCAGTACAAGGTTACAGTTGGTCCGCCATTAGGTACCTCCGACCACAAACTTATTACAACGGTTTGTGAATTGCCACTCATACAGAAGGATCCACCATTGCCTCGCAAAATCTGGCATTACAATTCTGCAAACTGGGACGATCTAAGGCGGTTCTACCTAGATTTTCCTTGGCTCGACGTCTGCTTTGCCACTGACGACCCGTCAGACTGCTGCGAAGAGATCATGCAAGTAATCTCCTCAGGAATGGAAGCATACATCCCAAATTCCATCAAGTTACCATCAAAAGGAAAGCCCTGGATCGACAAAAGATGCGAAAGAGCTGCAGGAAGGAAACAGCAAGCCTATAAGTACTGGCAGCAAAATCAGACCGCTGAAAATCGCAATTATTTTATCGAGCGAGAGTGCAAGCGTGTGATCGACGAAACTAAGGACAAACACAATCAAAGGATCAGGAATAAACTTTTGCAATGCCCCAGTGGTTCCAGGAATTTCTGGTCGGTAGCAAAGGCAGTAAGTAACAACTTTACAAAAACATCTCTCCCACCTTTGACGGACGAACGTGGCATCACGGCGACTACAGCCAAGGAAAAAGCAAACATGCTCGCCAAAATGTTTTCATCGCACTCTACCTTAGACGTGCCCCAAGGTAAGACTCTCCCCACTATACCGAACATCAACACCACCATGACAGAAGTCAAGTTTTCTCATCGTGATATTCGCAAAATCCTTAAAGAACTAGATACGCAAAAGGCATCAGGACCGGACGGAATACCTGCCATCGTGCTAAAGAACTGCGCCAACGAACTAACACCCGTTTTTTTCCAGGCTTTTTTCTCTTTCTTACAGAAAAGGGATTTACCCATCCTCTTGGAAAGTCGCTCGAGTGCAGCCTGTTCCAAAAAAAGGCAAGAAAACCACGCCCTCAAACTATCGCCCAATTGCCTTGCTTCCAATAATCTCCAAAGTCATGGAACGTGTAGTCAACCAGCAACTACTCAAGTACCTCGAGAGCAACAGAATAATCAGCGATAATCAATACGGCTTTCGCAAAGAGAGATCGACAGGAGATATATTGGCCTATGTCACTCATATATGGAGTAGGGCAATTGAAAACTACGGAGAGTCTCGAGCGATTGCGTTGGATATTTCAAAGGCATTCGACAGAGTTTGGCATGACGGACTGCTCAACAAACTGCCGTCTTTGGGACTGCCCGCCTCTCTCTGCAGCTGGCTGGCCAGTTTCCTTAAGAACCGATCCCTACACGTTGCAGTCGACGGACACATCTCGGACACATTCACCATCAACGCGGGCGTGCCTCAGGGCGCAATACTTTCACCAACTCTGTTCCTCATCTATATTAATGACCTGCTGATCGAAACGAATAATCCTGTTTACAGTTTTGCAGATGACAGTACTCTTGTCTCCCACTTTAGATCAGAAAAACCCTTACCAGCGACTGAGACTCATCACCGCAGACAGGAACAGATTACAGCAATTAATCAAGACCTGGAGAAAGTTCAAACTTGGGGCGACCAAAATTTGGTCCAGTTCAATGCAGCAAAGACCCAAGCAGCAACGTTTACTAAGAGGGCCAATACAGCGGGCCCTGACATCATTATGGCAGGATCGACCATTCCTTCATCCTCGTCAATCGGGCTGCTGGGTGTCTCGGTCAACAGCAATATGTCATGGCATGACCATGTTGCTAACATCGCAAAATCAGCCTCCCAGAAGCTTGGTGCGCTATTTCGCAACAAAAAACTCTATACACCGCAGCAGTTGCTCTTGCTGTACAAAGCGCAAATAAGACCGTGCTTAGAATATTGCTCACATATCTGGGGTGCCGCACCAAAGCATACCGTAAAGCTGCTGGATTCCATTCAGAAGAGGGCTGTGCGTCTCGTCGGCGATCCGGAGTTGACCCGGAATCTGGATAGTCTGGAACATCGCAGACATGTGGCCGAGATGTCTCTGTTTTACAGATACTTTCACGGCAGATGTTCCCAGGATTTGGCCCGCATAATCCCGCCCCTGGCAACTCCTGTCAGACAGTCCCGACAGACGGCAGGAGCGCACCAGTTCGTCGTACAACTGGAAACACCTAGAACATCGCTTTACCAGAACTCCTTTGTCTGGCGCACTGCATCACTGTGGAACTCACTTCCAGGACACCTGTTTCCCACTAATTACAACCTACAAATATTCAAGAACCGTGTCAATCAACATCTCCGCACACACACCGCTCGTCGAGCGCCATAGGATCTCCCTTTAGTGTGTGTGCCACTGCCATAAAAAAAAAATAAAAAATACCTATGTAGTTACTCTGTACCACAGATAAATATAGCGTTAGTTTCAATCGGTAGAATTTGATGGAGCAAAGTTGCCTTCCCAATTGGTATGGTTTGCGCCACTTTTAATTTAAAAAAGTAGTAAAATATTTTTTTCTACTACCGTGCGTAAAATACTCACTTTACGCACTCTCTAAGATTCGTAAAATATGCCTTTTTAATGTGCAGTGCGTAAAGTAAGGTATTTTACGCACTAGTGCGTAAAGTAAAGCTGACATATTTTTTGACGTTTACTGACATATTTTTTGACGTTTAGGGCAGTGCGTAAAATAATATATTTTACGCACTAGTGCGTAAAATAATTTATTTTACGCACTAGTGCGTAAAGCAATATAACATTATTTTTATTTTTTCATATATTTTTCGATAGTAGAAAAAAATTTATATGCTACTCATGTGTAAAGTACCCTTTTTTTATTCATGGGATTGTCGCATTCGCCTACGGCTCATGCGACAATATTCCCATTCATAAAAAAAGATTCACTTTACACACTTGTTGCATAAATAACTATTATCACTTTTTTCACAAATCTATTTTAAAAACATATTTTTACCATCTGCTACAAATTTTCGAATTTTATCAAAATTATTTTACTTTCTCTCACAGCATTTGGCTTATTTCATTTAAAAGTGGAGCAAAATAACCCCACTTTACGGTAAGCAATTGGCGCGCAACTGTCCTGTGAAATTAAGACTAATCTTCCTTTCCTCAATTCTTCTTCATTTTCCAAAATACTGATTTAAACCTTTCTGCTCTTCTTTTGGCGATTATTTTTATTGATTTCAACATAAAAACAAATAACCCGTTTCCAGAACAGAAGAGAAAGACTAAAAAGGAGAGGTTAATTTTTCTGTCATCTTCGTTAAAGGCCCCAATACCTACATAAAGAAGAATTAAGTCGATCCATGCCAAATAGCCATTTCTCATTGGCTAGAAATTTTATGCTTCTGAGATAAAATCCTACCTGAAATATTTTGGTGCCGTACTTCAAAAAAGTCAAGAACATCCATTTGAACCATATCGAGTTTCACATGTAAATTTCGTCAGGAGAAACTTATCCCATGAGAATATTTGCACATGAAATCAAGGATTGGCCCTCTGGATTGGATATTAAATCAATTAGCAATAATGCTAATTTTATTTGAGTTAGGTACTCTGGTTACTGAAATGATCGCTTATTTCAGGCATAATGTCAAATTTCAAATGACAATTCCACGGCTACCCCAGGGAGCAAGAAAAAATTACCTATAAGGTTCCCGAAAATATATTCATACTTTAGGAGGCGGTGGCACTGGTGGTAGTGGTTTACCTACCACCTAAATTGGTAGATATGTTTTGACAGAGTTAGAGGCGCAAAAAAAGGGCACATACCTTTTGCCGAAAGCTTAATTGGTCTCATACGGTTCGGTCGGACCGTTTCGAATCGCTCTAGATAAGATTCTACGTCACGTAGTATAAATATTTCATAGTGTGGTTAAGTGTTCGAAAATCGCGGGCAGTTTTTTTGCGCGGGGCCCGCGGTCCACCGAACCGGAATGCATCTGTCGAAACGGCAGACGAAACCCATAAATTTCGGCAGGTTGTTGGCTTCTGTTTTAAGGTATGGATCAGCGTGATATGCGTGATCCGTTCGGATGGGAACATATGGCGTTTTTTCTGCGAAGAGCGGATTCGATTTTGTACCACTCACTTTTCATGACATTAAAATTGCTTAAGTATGTTACCGATTACAATACTTAGATTTTAAAATGCATCTGCTCTGAGAAGCACACAATCATATTATGGAAAATCTATTCCAACTTTAGTTCTTTTAAAGCTCACCAAGTATAGACATTAGGCGTGAAACAAATTGTAATTATTTTAAAAATTCCTTGAAAACTATACCTTTTCAGCCCTTTGCCCTATGATAGGGCATTAAAATGTATGGATTTCCCCGATACCTGACAAAGGTGGAAGGTTCACTAATCCGCTCATTACAGGTAGACCTGAGCCTAATTTGCATTTTACTCTAGACAATTAGGTTAAGATGAAAAGAGTACCGCAGGTGCCAAAATTTACATAAAATTCTATACCTACCCGAAAAAGGTCTTGTCTCTAGCCTAGCATAAAGTTTTAAACTCTTAATTATTATTGGTGAAGAATAGTGACATATATTAATTTGCCCAACCGCAAGCATTATGTATGCACTTGATCCTGTGTGTTTCTCCATTGTATAAGGAAAAGGAGATTAGTAAGTTACGCTAAGCAATGAGTGGGACAAGGACAAGGACGTTCAAAGGGGATGATAAATATTATACCATAGCCATGTAACTAAAATAGTGGCTCTACTATAATGATAAATATAGTGAGCTAGCGCCCAACGAAATACTTTATATGAAGTAAATTAGATTTCTTGAAACTATACAGGGTGTTATTTAAGTACGTGGCCAAATTTCAGGACATGACTCTTTGAGTGATTTTAAGACGAAAAGTTTACATAAATATAGGTTCGAATATGCGTTGTTTCTAAAATACAGTGTACGCCACTGAGTTCTTTCTAATTTTTGTACTTATTTCGGATTAGGGAACTAGAATTACAACTTTTTTGTCCCTTGAATTATTTTCGTATCTTGCTGGCTTTTTATGAAAAAAAAATAAAAGCCATTATTACATGTCCCTAGACTAGGTATATCATGGAAAACCACCTAGTACGTACATTAATTTCCCAGGAAATTCATGATTATTGCTAATAAATATTAACGGTCCCGAGTAGGGGGCGCCCCTTCGATGCGGCAGGGGTGCTAAGAATATCCCGTTCAGCTAGAATCAAGTTTGATCCATCGAAAATACCTAAAATAAGTACATGGAACATAAGGAGTATATACGAAGCCATTAAAAATGTGTTTTATTTTTCAGGCAGAATAATAATGATACAGCTTCAAACCACTACAAGAGATTCCAACTTCCTGCAAGCATATGCACCAACCACAGAATGTGACGACGAACAAATAGATAGCTTTTTTAGTGATCTAGATCAGGTACTGGCATTGACAAAGAACCACGAAATAACTGGCGAAATAACCATCATTATGGGCGATTTTAATGCCAAGGTTGGGGAAGGAAAACAAAAGAACATTATAGGTAACTATGGCTTGGGTGCGCGTAATGATAGAGACGACAAACCTGCGACATTCTGCTTAGAAAAACAACTAATAATTACCAACACATTCTACAAGTTACCAAAACGTCGTCGCCTATATACGTGGAGATCACCTGCTCGACCTTGTTAGGAATCAAATTGACTTCATTTGTATAAAAAGAGGTATAGAAATTTTCTACTATCTGCAAAAATATATCCTGGCGCAGATGTACCAACGGGCCATAATCTCCTGGTAGGGAAATTAAGACTGCGTTTTAAAAAAAGTCGGAAAGCCCAACAGAACAAGCACACTGAATGGAGACAAACTCACAGATGAATACACGAGAGTACACATAGCAAGTATTTTAGAAGAAAAAAATTAAAAACGTGAAAGGAGAATAAGGTAGTGTGGAAACAATGCGGAACAAATCTAGAGGCATACTGAAAGAAACACAGGATAGTAAACTAAAAAGCAGAAGAAGGAGGAAACAAGGCTGGATGGCTGATGACATTCTAGACCTTATGGATCAAAGACGCAAGTATAGGAATAAGGAAAAGACGGAATACAAGAGGGTACATTGGGAAATAAGACGCAAACTAAGACAGTCAAAGGCAGAGTGGCATAATAGGGAATGTAAGGAGATTCAAAACTACGCAGCAATACACGACTTGTTTAATCCACATAAACAGCTGAATAAAAGATCTACAAGAAAAAAATACAGAACTAGAGACACACAATAAAACACTCTTAACTGATAGAGAAAATGCAGCAAAGAGTAATGACAAGCTAACAAAGAACGTAGAAGAACTTGAAAAACTTAATAAAAGCCTAATTACCTCAATTCAGTAACTAGAGAATGAAAATAAAAAAGCTATGTATGACATCAATAAACTAAAAGTGAAAACTGACGAATTGCGGAACGCACCTAATAAATATCATATCCCAGTAAATCAAGATATTAATCAACAACTCAATTTATCTGAAGAATTCCGAAAACTACTAGATGAGACACTGCAATTACACCTTTTCGCTATAAACATAACACTGCAGACTCTGAGAAATGGATGTAATGTCACTGGTAAGGACAAAAGTATCGGCATACACGGTGGCACATCTTCATCTGAACACTATGAAAAAATAGCACAAGTAGCTTCTAAAACAAACAATGGACATATTGTCTCCCTGCAAAAAAAAAATAAAAGTAGACAACCAACACCATTATCGCTGGAAGTTTCCCACAAAGCCAACTTATCACCAAGAGCAAGTTTGACTCTAGAAACAGGCAATAGAATTGCAGACCAACCAAAAACAAATACTGCTGGTATCACCCTCAAGCAAGTGTCTAAAGCTGTTGAGATGGCAGGACCTGCCAAAGGTAAAATTGTCATTGTACAAGCAGATGTTCATCACAATAACTCTGAGGACGATAGTGTCCCAAAAAAAGTACATAGAACTTCAAAAGCTTCAAGAAGCCTGGAGAATAATGATAATGATTGTATTTATATTGATAATTCTCCTTGTAGTCAGAAGTTTGGATATAAACAAGAAACTTCAACGACAGTGTTGAAGCTCCTGTAACAAACAATGTACACAGTAAATAAAAACCCTCTGAAGATGAATGGAAGTTCGTGGAAAGAAAAAGGAAGCAAACCTCGAGGCAGACCATAATAAATAGCCGCTCTGCTCCCAACAAGGACACCAAAGAACAGACAACCCTCAAAACAGCTGAACACTTTCAATGGCTATTTGTGTCAGAATTTGAACCAGATACTCATCCTGAACAAGTCTTAAAATATATTAGGGAAGATGGAGGCATCGAGAAAACATGTCTCTGTGAAAAAATGAAGATTAAAAACAAGCATAGAAGCTCTTTCAAGCTAGGTGTTCGAAGGTCCATGTCAAACCAAGTAGGACTTGGTTCCTTCTAGCCGGAAGGTGCATATGTGAACCATTTTCAGAATCTTCAAACTTATCCGAGGAAAATGTCCCAAGAAAAATTGACACTTTTGCTGTCAATTTACACTTTTTCTGTTAATTGGCACTTTTTCTGGCAATTGGTCAATTTACACTTTTTCTGTCAATTTACACTTTTCCTGTGAATTGGTCAATTGACACTTTTTCTGTCATTTTACACTTTTTCTGTCAATTGACAATTTTCCTGTCAATTTAAAATTTTTCTACCATTCGCGTCTAGGCACACCAATTTTGAGGCTTCACGCATGCGTACGTGCTAATTCAAATAGGTATTTTTTCAAAATTGTTTTATTCTTGATTTTGGGCTAGTCTTGTTGGATTGCGCCCCCGGAGCGAGCGAAGCGAACGGGGGGCCATGCGTGAGTCGATATATTAGAAAGATAACACTGCACTGCTGCTAAACGCCCCGGTAATTTTCGATTTTCGGACCTGCGCGTTTGGCAGCAGCGAAGTGATCATTTTAATATATCACTTCAAGCATGACCTTCTAACCGCTTCGCTCGCTCCGGGGGCGCAACGCAACAAGACTAGCCCAAGGCATGCCCAAAATCAAGAATAAAACAAGTTTGGAAAAATACCTATATAAATTAGCATGTACGCATGTGTTAGGCCTCAAAATTGATGTGCCTAGACGCGAATGGTAGAAAATCTTAAATTGACAGAAAAAGTGTCAATTGACAGAAAAAGTGTCAATTAACCAATAGACAAAAAGTGTAAATTGACAGAAAATGTGTAAATTGACCAATTGACAGAAAGAGTGTAAATAGACAGAAAAAGTGTCAATTTTCCTGAAAATATTTTTCAATGTTGGCATGACAGCTCTACGCTTTCGTATATCGTAATCAATGTATAAAGAGCGCTCTTTTCCGGATTGTCTGAAGCATGCAGTGGTGGCACCGACCCACAAAAAGGGCAGCACTGAGGACTGCTCAAACTATAGCCCGATCTCTCTATTGCCAATCTTGTCAAAGATTCTCGAACGCTGTTTGTCTAACCAGTTAGCCAGTTTCTTTGATGAAAATTAACTTTCCGACTACCAATTTGGCTTTAGAAGGAATCAAGGTAATGGTTTAGGTGTTCTCAGCCTTGTACAACAAATTGAGAGTGCTTTTGAGAGTGGTGAGTATTTCTCGGTAGCATTTTTCGATTTAAGCAAAGCATTTGACTGTGTTGTTCATGATGCATTACTGGAGAAACTGAGCTTACTCTGTGGATGAGGATAGTCTTGAACTTGTGTCTTCATGCTTGCAGGGGCGCACACAGGTGGTCAGGTCTGGAGATGGGGAATCGGCATCGATGCCTGTGACTGTGGGAGTTCCGCAGGGGTCGGTATTTGGTCCTCTCCTTTTCCTGGCATACATAAATGACCTGCCCTATGCCGATACTGAGGTCCATTGGACCATCTTTGCTGATGACACAACTATTGGCTGCAGTGATATGAATAGAGCATTTTCTCAGGCGCAATCACAAGAGGCGCAGCATCAAACATGCTATTCCTCAATACATCTAAGACGTCCAATATGATGTTCTCTATGCGGCAGCTATCAGAGGAAGATTCTGAGGGCTCTGTCAGATTTCTGGGTGTGTACCTTGACCCAAGATTACAGTGGAATAAACATGTAGAATATCTTGGCAAAAATATTAATAGTAATATCTTTGTCCTAAGAAATCTTACCAACTGTGTCACTCTTGATGTGCTGCTGCATGCTTACTATGCCCTGATACACTCTCACATGTCATATGCACTAATTGCATGGGGACACGCTACAGATACCAAAGTGGTTTTTGGGCTCCAAAGGAGAGCAGTCCGAATTTTGGAAGGGCTGTCCTATGGACATGACTGCAGGGATGCCTTTGTGCAGCTGCGGCTGCTTACAGTGATATGCATGTATATTCTTGAGCTACTGATTTTTGTGAAAAAAATGTTACTCAATTCGAACGACATGATGCTGTTCATGCATACGGTACTCGGGGAAGGAAAGACTTGGTTCCGGGATATTGTCGCCTGAAAAGGTGTCAAAGTAGAGTGAAGGTTTTAGGGATAAAGTTCTTTAACAAAATACCTATTAGGGTACGTGAGTTGCCACTACCAAAGTACAAAAAAATAATTAAAA
>MU185903.1:70195-87518 GCA_016904865.1 Pissodes strobi
ATTTATTATTAAATTTACAGCGATTCCCAATATTGAATTATAGTTATTAAAGCTACAACACTGAACTAAAAAGATAGGCGCTTTTTGACAGTACAGTGGTAAGTGATCTTCAAAATACTGGCCAAAATCAGCCTCGATAAGATTGAAAAACGCCCTTTAGTATATTTAATCGTTAAAAGTTGCAAGTGTGAAACGGAAATTGAAAAATGCGCTTATCTAAATTTATGCAAACAAGGGACGTAGATAAAAAAAAATAGTAGATCACGCGCAAGTAAGCATAAAAATATAAAATAAAAATAATATAAAAATTGGTATCGTTTAATTAGTAATTTTGCATGTGAAATTGCGCGTGCACAAGCTTTTTTACAGCTGGCGCGTTGGGAAATTTAGTTGCCGAATGACTGCTTTATACTTCATCATCATCATCATATCTGGCATTACAACCCCTAATGGGTTTTCGCCGACTCCACCACACGTTTCCATCTTTCTCTGTCCAGCATAATTGTAAGTGCATCTTGTAAGTTCATGGCTCTTAGATCCTTTGCGATGTTGTCTCTCCATCTAAACCGAGGTCGACCTACAGGACATTTTCCTTGTGGAGCCGTTTTCCACACAAGCTTTACGATTTTTCATCCAGCATTCTTCTTACGAAGCCCGCCCACTGTAGTCTCTTGGCCTTTCCCTCATTTAGTATGTTACCGCCCGCATACAGTTCTCTGAGTTCTTGTTTAGTTTTTATACGGTATATTCCTGTTGTTTCTTCTCTAGTTGGACCAAGTATTCTCCTTAGCACTCTTCTTTCGAATATCTTGAGTCTATCTTAGTTTGCAGCGGTTAGTGTCCAGGCCTCGCAACCATATATTACTATAGGTTTTATGATGGTACTGTATATGTGTAGTCTGGCTTTTCTGGTAAGTTCCCTTGATTTCATTCCCTGGAGAATTAAAACGCATCTGTTTCCGGCTTGTATCCTGTTATTTATTTCCTCTGTGATGCCGTTATTTTCACATAGGTTCATGCCTAGATGTTTAAATTGTCTTGTCCGCTCGAAATTGTAGTCTTCAATCGATAAATTTTGCCCTATTCTGTCTCTGTTACGAACATTCCTACTGAGGTACATATATTTGGTCTTGTCCTCGTTTATTTTGAGGCCTAATGTTCCTGCTTCCTTTTCGAACCTTAGAAAGGCGTCTTTAAGATTAATCCTGCCGTTGCCAATTATGTCCACATCATCTGCGAAGGCCAGTAGTAGGTTGGGTCCTCCCTGGTGGAATATAGCCGTTTGTGTCACAACTTGGCTTTCCTAAGTGTATATTCTAGGGCTATGTTGAAGAGTTGGGGTGAAAGCGAGTCGCTCTATTTAAGTCCATTGTTGATATCAAAGAAATCATCTCAAATGTATCTTGTATCCTCTGTACACATCTTTACGAGGGAAATCAGCTTTTTTGGAAGGCCCAGTTCTTGCATTGCTTCCTTTGCACTACATACTCTGTCGAAGGCCTGTTTGAAATCAATAAACATCTGGTGGAGTTCCCTGTCAAATTCCCAGTATTTCTCCATTATTTGTCTAATGGTGAAAATTTGGCCTATAGTGGACCTTTTAGGTGTAAACCCACACGGGTAGTCCCCGTCTGGTATCTCCTCCGTATATGGTTCAATTCTCTCCTGCAGGACACTGGAGAGGACCTTATAGCATGTATTTAGCAGAGCTATTCCACGATAGTCTGAGCATTTCTTTTTGTCTCCTTTTTTATGGATAGGGACCCGGATTTCGATATTCCAAATGTTTTGGATAGCTTATGTATGGCTCTATGCAGTGTTTCTCCATCATATTTTATACACTCGGCAGGTATGCCGTCGCTACCAGCAGCTTTGTTGTTTTTTAGTTTCTTTATGGCTCTGACCGTTTCTTCGGCTGGTATCTCTATTTCAGCTGTCGATATGCTTATGGGTGTCGAATCTGTATTTACTTCTTCGTTGAGTAGTTCGCAAAAGTAGTTCCTCCATGTGTTTAGGATCTCTCCTTCGTTGGTTATCAATTGTCCGTTGTGTGTTGAGAGGAAGTTTTCGGTTCTGGGTTGATATCCTGTTTTATGCTTTGTTATTCCCTGAAAGTATTCTTTTATTCTGTTGTTTCGTCTGTTTTCCTCCATTTTTCTTGTTGTATTCAAATGGTGGTTCCTCTTTTTCTTTTTTATTATTCTGCGTGCTTCAGATCTTTGTTGTTTATACTGTTCTATGTTAGGTGCTGTTGGGTGTTGGAGCATTTCTTTCCTGGTCATATTTCGTATTTTCGTCGCTGTTTTACAATCGTCATCATACCACTTTCTTCTTTGTTTTCTCTTTTTGTCGAGCACTTGACTGGCCACCCTAGTTACTGTGTCTTGGATGTTCTTCCAGAGCTCATTTACGTTGTATCCCCGTTGCGGATCTTTCTTCAGCAATTAGTTTGTGTTATATTCCCTGTGTTTTTTCTGTCTTTAGTTTTTCCGTATTCCAGTTTATGTTGGTCTTCTTTTTCTTGTTTAGTTGGGTGGAGATTCTTACTCTAATCTTTGTTCTGATCAGAAAGTGGTCAGTATCTTATACTGACTTATTTTGTCATTTGAAACCTGGATTTCCTTGTTTATGTTTTTGTGTTCAACATGGTAGACTTGATTAGGAGGTTGTAGCTGGCGGTGAGATCTATAAGTTTAGTTCCATTGCTGTTACTGGTTTTACCCATGGTTGTTTGGTATGCTTCTTCTTTGCCAATTTTCGCATTGAAATTTCCCAGTAGAACCAGCATATCGGGTTTTGGTATATTGGACATAAGATTTTCAAAATCGTTCTAAAAGTTGTCTTTCGTTAGTTTGTCCTTCTCCTCCGTCGGGGCATGGACAGAACATACGGAATAGTTGTACCACTGTCCTTTTAATCTTATGCAGCAGAGCCGCTCGTTAACTGGTTTAATCGCTATGACTGTTCGTCTAACAATAAACCCCGTTCCGAACTGGTATCGTCCTTGGTCATTTCCGTTATAGAATGCTATCGAGCTTTTCATCATTTGCGTTCCATTTCCCGTCCACCTAATTTCATGGATGCTGTTATGAACATATTTCTGCTTTCTAGCTCTTCGATGGTACGGAAAGTGCTCCAGGTCTATAGAGGCTGAGTAGGTTCCAGATTCCAAAATTCGTTGTCCTATTTTGTTGCGTTTTTCGTCTTATTAAAACCGTCCGAGTGCTATGGAAGGGATAGTTAGTCCCTCGCTTAGTCCTCCTCTTTTATCCGGGCTTGAGACCGGCTACTGCATCACTCAGCTATTCAGTTCACCCAGCTGTACAGTAGGCAGAGTTAACATATTAAAAATGGAACTAAACTTAAAATTAAGCAATAAGCATTAAAGTTACGAAAACAAATAATTAATTATTGAGAAATAACTGTTTTTAATTTACCTTTTATTGCACATTTAATTAAAGGAAAAACGTAATTTGCTCTGTGTCTTGATGTTTTATCTTTTTACACTCTCTATTGCTATTACCTAATTTTTAATGTATTTTTCCATATAAATTAATTATTTTTATTTTCTTATTTATATTTTAAATTTCTGATCGATTAAATTCAACATTTTTGAAACAACAGAATTTTTTTTTTAAATAATAAAAATGCATTTCAATAAGATGCAGACACATTCCTGACTTGGCCACTATATATATATATTGCGGTTACATGCGACGCGTCGCTTAAAATGTTGTATTAAATATACTTAGAATATTAGTAAAATTAAGATATCCCCATTAATATCCTATTTAGAAAATAAACATTTGCCTCACCACGTCTGCTTGCATGGATTGGCAAATTTTGGGCCGGATTTCGGTTTCTTGTCATATAGCCGACATAACATAATAATAAAAATTGCCGTTCTTTAACAAATAAAAAACGCCCGCACTGAGATTTGAGCCTGAATTGTCTAGATAGTGCGCACACGTTCAGTTCGCTCAGGACCATGACGAATGTATGAAACGAAATGGTCCGCCACTGAACATTGCCATACTGATTAGGATAAAATATATATTAAAATATTCTCAAGCATCTACGCCATTGATCATAAAGGCATTTCTCTAGTTATAATTAACAGGTTGCGATTTGCATGTAAGATAATGTCCATAATAACGAATGCCCTTTGCTATTTCTACCGCCAGATATCCATATTTGTCTTTTGATAATGCCCCCCCAATTAATTAGCTATTAAGATGTGTCGCAAAAGACACACAGACTCTTATTGGTGGTGGCATTCGTATTCTAAACGGGATATTGTGGACATTCCAAAACCCAAACTTAGTGCTGGCTTTGTTTTTTATTTATTTATTTGTCTGGTGGTCCTTAGGAATATCATAGGTAGGAACCCATATGTATTTAAATTGTTAATGAATATATTTTTTAAATAATAGAATCTTCAGCGATAGGCCCAGATTCTAGTTGCCTCGGCGCACGCAGAGTCTTAAGGCCAATTCATACTTATAATTGATAAATAATTGCTTACTTTTCAATAATAATAGTTTTAAGCTGTATGTATAGGATGTCCCAAAATTGAGGTGCAATTTTTTGCAGCTTTGAATTTCTATACTTCCTCAAAATAAACTATAAAGAAGCACACAAACAGTTGGAGCTACGTTACCCTTCCTTCCCCCAATGTTGAAGTTATTTTAGTTATCGGATAAATGGCCTTAATCGCGAATGACAGTTTATCAAGTTACCAAAGTGTCATATATTTTGTTTTGTTAGTTTCCAAAATATTTTTAAAAATCGTTTTCATAATTTTTGAAAAAGTAAATAAGACCAGACTTACAGGGTATTTAGGCAGGTACGACTTAACTGATCTAGAGCGGCACGTTTTCCGGGGGGAAAAGAGTACAATGGCAAACCTAGTCTGAGTATATTTTTAGATCTCTCCAAGGCATTTGACACTGTGGATCATGTGCTGCTTTTGAAGGCATATTATTTGAGCCGGAATTAAAACTGTTGTTCTTACAGCTTAATTGATACTTACATTACGTAATGTACGTACTTTATAGTTAAGGTTTTTTCTATGAAGTTGAAATTTTCAAAAGGATGTAGGGATAAAAAATAACAACTTTATGGGGCAGCAGGTAACGTGCTACAACCTACCTAGGGATAAAAAGTAAAATTTCTAGGTCAAGAAATTTATTTTTTCTCTTAATTTACACATTTTTACGTTCTATACAGGGTTAATTAAAGACGCAAGGGTGGCTGCATTCATTTGAAAATGTTGTGCAGTTGATATACCTACGAGGCTTAACTTTTAATGCAAGATGAACCACCAATTTGGGCCATTTTAAATCAATTTTTTAATTCTATGGAACATTCTAAACTCATCTTATGTAGCACACCCTATACCTTAATTTAATAGTGTTCGAAATATGGACGTTTGAAATTGGCTACATTATTACTTTTTGCATGGCCTCGGTAAATAAATGTCATCCGTTTTCAAGTAGGATGACTAATGAGTAACGTTTTTAGCAGTAGGCCGTGGACAAATAACTAGACAATCGATAATTAATTGTCGACATAATTGCTGTCCACAGCCTACTTAATGATATTTATCATTTGGCAGATTGCAGCATAAAATTTGAGATGGCTATAAATGTATGACGTATAACCATCAGTGATGCCAGACTGAGGAATTTTTCCCTTAGGAAATAAGGAAATTTTTCTCCCAGTCTAACGATCTTTACCAGTTCTCACTGATTGCTACAAATGTATTAAAAGTAGGGATTTTTCAGAAAAGATTCTTCACTTATTTTATCGAGAGAAGAATTTTAGTGATATGAATATGAATTTTCAAATTATGGACTCTTTTATTTCCATTTTATCTTGTCACAAAAATCTAGAGACTTTTTGCCCTTTCTTAGAATTTTATCCAAACTCATCTGGCAACACTGTTATAAGTCACTTATGGCAGATATGAATGAGTAAATCCAGAATGGCGATTTTTTTTCTTTATTTTTGAATAATTTGTTAAAATCGAATTCAAAATAAAGTTGTTGGGCCGTACTTTTTCAAGAAAAGTTTCACTAAAAGTTCCTAGAAAATTTAAAAATTCTAATCAAGTTTAAACAATAAAAATAGTTTGGGGGGAGGTATATAGTCCTACTCTTATATAGTTGTAATATTTTTAATAGAAAATTTTCTTACAAAATGTTTAAAGAAAAGAGAAGCAATCTAATGGCCAGCTCGATCACTGGATCTAACACCTCTCGATCTCGAATCAATTATGTAGGTACATGAATACCCTGGAAAATTTAGAATGATATAAATAAGCATAGCCAAGAAAATTATTGAAAATCTAAAATAATTATGATTAAACCATAGAAATTTTGTAGCTTGATTTTTCTGGAATATTCGAAAATAACTGAAAATCAAATAACGCTTTATGTTGTTTAAATTAAATTAAAGAAATATTATGGGGAGAAGAATATTTTGCGCTGATTCTATATGTTTCTTGTGTCTTGTCTTTGCTTCTTCCGTTTTATATATTGTGATTGTTTCTTGTTTACTTAACACATTACTCATATGTCTTGTACGCATTAAAGTGCCATTTTTTACTTTTCCTTTTCATTCCCATCATTTTTAAAATAAACCCATTTTTTGGCTTTACGAGTCCCGATTTAAGAAAATTAAAATCTGGCAACGTTGCTTCATATAGATTTAAAATATTGGCAGAGTCGAATGCATTATTAGGCTCAATGCATATAGTGTTATCATGCTATATTAATGCGATTTATTTGTAAACAAGATTTTGAGAAACATATTACTCATAAGTTAAACGCCATAATTTCTATATCAAATAAAGAACTAGATTGTATCAAATAAATAGAATGGATGGAAACTTTCAAGTAAATTGCCATCTCTTTTAGTACTTTGTAGGCGATAAATATTAATTTTGGATTTTGCCCGGTAAATGTATTTAGCGGCAAATTTTTTTTTTCAATCTCACAAGTTGCATTTTTTGTAGCAAAAAATTTGCAGAAATTATGAATTATCTCGGAGAGTGGCAACAACGCTCGTTGGTATCTATCATTTGTATCTCATAACATTTAAAACAAAAAAGAAACAACAATGAATTATATTTTTTTTTGGCGAACCTTCTATATTTAACAGCAAAAATCAAGCAATTCACGTGCAAGCTCTTGTCACCAACATCCAGCGCGTCCGTGACGCAATATGTCCTACTGTCAGAAGACAGACAATCACAGAATCTCTCCCCGACAACATCCTAGACCTCATCACTTTCCGTGACCGTATCCGGCGTAGGTGGCAAAGATATAGGGTACACAATGATCAAGTCCGTGTTACAACGCTCACGGGCACAATAAAAGCACAAATACGTGCATACAGAAACGAAAAATGGATGTCATTCGTTAATAAAATTAGCAAAGAAGACGGTTCCCTGTGGAAATTCGCCAGAAGAGTTCGCGGAGGCACCGTAGAATATCCTGAAATTCACCACGATGGCAACGTCATAATCGACGATCGCGGGAAAGCGGAGGCCTTCGCGGACTATCTGGAGAGCGTCTACAGGGAGACGCCTGACTCCACGCCGTTTCACAATCACGTGAACACAATTGCAGAGCATTTTAAGCTTACTAAGTACCCTATTGCCCCCGCAGTGCTCGACAAAATGCTGGTAAAACCGGCAGAAATCAAGAAAGTTCTTTCACGCCTACCCGGAAACAAAGCCCCCGGTCCCGACGGCATTCCGTACATTCTACTCAAGAATTTGCCGAACAAAGCCGTCATCCATTTTATGCACATTGTAAATGCGATATTACGCCTACAACATTTTCCGCAATCCTGGAAGAACGCGGCAATAATACTGTTCTTAAAATCGAATATAGATGCGAAATTAGCAACTTCGTATCGAATAATCTCTCTCTTAGATACTTTAGGAAAAGTAACTGAAAAGCTCTTAGTGTCGAGAATTAATAGCGCAGCTGAAGATCTCCGGATCTTGCCCCCGGAACAGTTCGGTTTTCGCCGCGGACATAATACCACTATGCTCGCGGCGAAGATTGCACAGGATGCATATAACGGTTTCAATGAGGCCAAATCGACTGCGCTGCTTCTTCTCGACATTGAGAAAGCGTTTGACAAGGTATGGCATAATGGTTTGATATACAAACATCTTGCCATACAGAATATGCCATTACATATCACGGCACTTATTGCGTCATACCTCGCAGACCGAAGCTTTTCAGTACGAATCCACAGTACTACGTCACGAAGAAGGCACATCAAAACAGGTGTCCCTCAAGGAACAGTATTATCGCCGCAACTATTCAGTCATTATATAGCTGACATCCCATCTCATCCCCTCACTTCTATCGCCCTGTACGCCGATGATACTGCGCTCTACGCGCAAGCATCGGACGTGCAGGTCGCTAAACACAACCTCGCTCTTCACCTTGATCTTCTAGCTCCCTACTATGCGGACTGGAAGATCAACCTTAACGCTTCGAAGACCGAACTATGTATTTTATCTCGAAAACGCAATATTGATATGGCCCCTATAGCAATCAATAATACGGCAATTACGCCGAAAGTTCGAGTGAAATACTTAGGGATAGTCTTCGATAGCAAACTCAACTTTTCCAAGCACGTCGCGGCAGTCAAAGCAAGAAACGTTGTAGTGCAAAAAAGCCTAAGCACTCTAGTTAAAACAAGATCTTGTTTGAGCCCAGCGAATAAGCTGATTATTTATCAATCAATCATCAGGCCTACTCTGCTTTACGGAGCACCAGTATGGTGCTCTGTTGCAAAGTCGCATCTAAAGGTGTGTCCAGACCTGTGACAAGACCGCGTACCGTGACACCGCCGCGAACCTCGTCGCGTATAGTCTGGACGGTACCCCGTAACCGCAACGCGTAACATCGCTGCGTTTACCGCGTGTCATCAGTCCGTTCCATCTCCTGTCGGTCTTTTAGCGTCGCATCAAAGGGATGCTACGCCGCTTGGTTCACCAAGTCTGGACGGGACCGCGTATCATCAGAACGTTTTGCATATTTAATTGAATTTTAACCAGTGTAGCGGCTATTTTTGTTTCGAATTAGTAGTTGTTTTTTTAATATCAAGATGGAATGGGAACAGGAGACAACTTTAACATTTATAGAATTACGCAATAAATGATCTATAACTATGTACGCTGCTGCTGAAACGTCCATGATGACCGCATGTTTTGTATTTAAATGAGTGGAACGCTGTGAACGGGACTATGATACGCGACGATGACACGCGAGGATGGAAGGCGACGATGACACGCATCGAAGTTCGCCTCGTCGTGAATATGTTCGCGACGCTGTCACGTCACGCGGTTTTGTCACAAGTCTGGACGCACCTTTTGGCACCTTCGAATCATTCAAAACAGATATCTGCGGTCCGCGTTCTCGCTTACGGTCTTCGACCGGGTCCGAGTACGAGAACTGCACGATATGGCAAACATCGAATATATAGATCAACATATAAACAAGCTATCGTGCAAGTTCTTTGACTTTGGGATCGGGCGCTCATCGCTAACAGCGCGGATCGCGGATATCAGGCACAATCCGGAACTGCGTTTAAAGTATGGCCCCATATATAAAAACATTGATCTTTTCTACCAAGAACTAAGGCCACCTCAGGTGAATTATCTCAAACCCTTAACTTAACAATTTTATTGTCCCAGCAATTTCAAATTATTGGGTTAGAACCAAAACCTTCTCACCGTGGGAGGGCCCTCCTACCGTGATCGGTCTGGGGGAGGAGTCACCCACGGCCTTATAAAAAATGAGCTTCACACGCGTGGCGCGTGAAGCCTCATCACACAGACTGCCGTGAGTGCTATCCCACCCGTAGGCAAGCTTTCAAGTTTCGAGCTCCAACGATCTTATATTGTATATATACCTTGACCTAGGCATCTTGCATACTTAACAATATTTTATAATATTTATATATTGTACATACTCTATTTATACTTACTAAATTTACTTAACCAATGGCAACATATATGCCATATAACTGTACAGGGTTATTCATTATAAATGGACACCTCCCTTAACTTGGTTATTTTTGAAGATAGAGAAATATTTTTTTTATCGACTTGTAGGTTATCATCGTAATTTTTTTATTTGTAATGAAAATATTATGCAGGGTGGCCCATAAGCAAATGCCAATATAAAATTAAATTTTTTAAATGGAACACCCTGTATATTATTGCATTTTTGGATTCTACTTGATATTCTAAACATATTTTATGTATGATGTTATACCTCTAGAGTTAGTAGTTTCACAGCTATAAACGGTTGAAAATCGATACTTTGGCTACTTTTCACTTTGGTAGCAAGAAGGCCATTAAAAATGGAGTAAAATGAATTTCACATTCCGATATTAACTTTTCAAGAGCTATCTGATGGTGCTAACTGATGGTACCTGCCAAGGTACCAGATTTGGTACCCATGGTACCGCCTGCCAGTTAGCCCCATCAGATAGCACTTGAAAACTTAAGATAGGAATGTGAAGTTCATTTTACTCCATCTCTAATGATCTTCTTGCTACCAAGGTGAAAAGTAGCCAAAGTACCGATGTTCAACTGTTTATAGCTGTTAAACTACTAGCTCTAGAGATGTAACATCATACATAAAATATGCTTAGAATTTTAAGTAGAATCCAAAAATGCAATAATATACAGGGAGTTCCATTTAAAAAAATATAACTTTATATTGACGTTTGCTTATGGGACACCCTGTATAATATTTTCATAACTAATAAAAAAATTTAGATGATTACCTACAAGTCGATAAAAAAATTATCCCTCTATCTTTAAAAATAACCAAGTTAAGGGGGGTGTCCATTTATAATGAATAACCCTGTACATATTGTATATATATCATATATGTTATATGTTGTAATTGTCAACGAGCAGTAGGGTTTTTCTCGTTTTTCCCTACAACATTACTGGCTTAAAAAACCCCTAAATATCCGAACCGCAGGCACAAACAACCTTTGGCGAATTAACAATTCAAATTAATTGAAGGGCGATTGCCCATGTAATTATGCGATACCTCATTGCTGCTGAATCTAATACTAAGGGCCTACATCAGCCCACGTACGTTGATGTTTAGTTCGTGAGTGTAGGTAGTGTAGCTGTGGCGCACGACAAGAAACTCGTGACTCAAAAAACATTCTAGTATTAGATTATAAGTATTATAATGTTCAATTCTGAAAATAAATGTTTATCTATCTATCTATCTATCATGCAATTCACAAATTGCATTTTTATTCCAGAGAATTTCTTGAAATTATGAAGTTTTCCTGAGGTCAATGTATTTAAAGCCATAGAAATCCACAACTTTGCAAATGAAGAAAAGTTAAATTTGGAATATTTTTTATAAATAAATATTCTCAATTATACAACATCAAAAATACTACCAAAATCATAAAATGCATACAAATTTTCATAAATTGGGAAATATCCCAAAGGTTGGCAACACTTTGGAATCTAACACTGAAGACTCACAGCCTTCTTAAATTTAACTACCTGTAAGTAAGAAATACTACATTTTTAAGATTTATCTTAAATTTGGCAATATGGCAACACCAAAAATTGTGATAAATTCACAAATTGAATTTTTATTTAATAAAGGAGAATTACCAAAATCATAATTTGCGTAAAAATGTATATTGGGAAATATTCCAGATGTTGGTAATACCGCTGACTGGTCCTTGCCATTTCTACCTGTCATTTAAAACAAAAGAAAAATAATGGGCATTCACAGCCATCTTAAATTCACATACTTTCTGAATGATCCTAGATTTTGAGTCTGTTTCTGTAAATTCAAGAAATCCTTACAACAAAAAAATCTTCCTTCATTCACATGTCTGTGATTTGTTTTTGAGAACTGACAAATTTCCCAGATGTTGGCAACCTCGCTTACTCATCCTTGTCATTTGTACCTGTCATTAAAAAAAAAGAGTAATAATGGATATTCACAGCCATCTTAAATTCACGTACTTTCTGAATGACCCCACAGTTTGAGTATTTTTCTGTAACTTCAAGAAATTCTCTATTTAACAACAACGAGAAACTCCCATAGTTGGCAACACCGCTTACTGATCCTTGTCAGTTTTACCTGTCATATAAAACAGAACATAAATAATGAATATTCACAGCGTTTTAAATTCGCTACTTTCTGAATGATCCTACATTTTGAGTCTTTTTCTGTAAATTCAAGAATTTCTTTATTTAACAACAAAAAAACCTGAAACATTTACCAGAGGTTGGCAACACCGCTTACTGATCTTTGTCATTTGCACCTGTTATTTAAAACAAAAAAGAAATAATGGACATTCACAGCCATCTTAAATTCACGTACTTTCTGAATGATCCTACATTTTGAGTCTTTTTCTATAAATTGAAGTAATTCTCTATGTAACAACAAAAAAATCTTTCTTAATTCACATTTTTGTGAATTTTTCTTGAGAACTGATAAATTTTCCCGAGGTTGGCAACACCGCTTTGTCATCCTTGTCATTTATACCTGTCATTTAAAATAGAAGCACACAGCCATTTTAAATTCATTACTTTCTGAATGATCTTACGTTTTGAGTCTTTTTCTGTAAATGCAAGAAACTCTATATTTGACAACAAAAAAATCTTCTTTATTCACATTTTTGTTATTTTTTTTGAGAACTGATAACTTTCCCAGAGGTGGGCAACACCGCTAACTGATCCTTGCCATTTGTACCTGTCATTTAAAACAAAAGCGAAATAATTGATATTCAGAGCCATCTTAAATTCACGTATTTTGTGAATGATCCTACATTTTCAGTCTTTTTCTGTAAATTCAAAAAAATCTTCCTTAATTCACATTTTTGTGATTTTTTTTGAGAACTGATAAATTTCCCAGAGGGTGGCAACACCGCTTACTGATCATTTTCATTTGTACTTGTCATTTAAAATAAAAGAGACATATTTCATATTCAGAGCCATCTTAAATTCACGTACTTTCTGAATGATTCTACATTTTGGGTATTTTCTGTAAATTCAAGAAATTCTCTATTTAACAATAAAAAAAAATCTTCCTTAATTCACATTTTTGTGATTTTTTATTGAGAACTGATAAATTTTCCAAAGATTGGCAACACCTCAGACTGAACCCTGTCATTTGTACCTGACATTTAAAACAGACGCGAAATATTGGATATTCACAGCCATACTGACATTTAAAACAGAAGAGAAATATTGGATATTCACAGCCATACTGACATTTAAAACAGAAGAGAAATATTGGATATTCACAGCCATATTAACTTCACTACTTTCTGAATGATCCCACATTTTGAGTATTTTTCTGTAAATTCAAGAGATTCTCTATTTAGCAACAAAAAAATATTCTTTAATTGACATTTTTGTAATTTTCTTTTTGAGAACTGGTAAATTTCCCAGGCGTTAGCAACACCGCTTACCGATCCTTGACATTTGTACCTGTCATATAAAACAAAAGATAAATAATTGATATTCATAACCATTTTAAATTCACTACTGTCTGATCCTACATTTTGAGTCTTTTTCTGTAAATTCAAGAAGTTATCTTTTTAATAACAAAAAAATCTTCATTAATTCACATTTTTGTGACTTTTTTTGAGAACTGGTAAATTTCCCACTGATTGACAACACCGCTTACTGATCCTTGTCATTTGTATGTACCTGTCATTTAAAATAAAGTCGAAATAATGAACAATCACAGCCATCTTAAGTTTACGTACATTCTGAATGAAAAATCTTACATTTTGAGCATTTTTCTGTAAATTCAGGTAATTATCTATGTAACAACAAAAAAAACTTCCTAAATTCATGTTTTTATGAATTTTTTTTTTAGAAACTGCTAGATCTCTCAGAGGTTGGCGACACTGATCATTGTTATTTGTCGTTTGTAATTTATGACATTTAAAACAAAAAAAAATGGAAATTACGGCCTACCTTTCTTAAAAATGGGAGATATACTTACCGTGACCATACGAAAAGTATAATAATGTCAGATCTGAGAAGTCAATATTCCGAAATTTAGTTACAGTTTATGCTACAAAAAAATATGCCTGGAATTTTCGACATTATTCAAAAATTCAATAAAACCAGGTAGATAGTCCATATAAAGATTTCATAGAAGACGTTATATCTTCTAATAATTGTTTAGTTGTTTGGGTTACTATTCAATTTAATCATTCTTCTTAACCTTGAATATCGACAATATACCGCAGCCATGCAAAAAATACACTAAATTTAATTATCCTTCTGTAATTTGAATATCGAGGGCATACCGTAGCCATGCAAAAAGTACACTATATTTAATCATCCTTCTGGAACCTGCATATCGAAGGCATACCGTAGCCATGCAAAAAGTACACTAAATTTAATCATCCTTCTGGAACCTGTATTTCGAGGATATACCGCAGCCATGCAAAAAGTACACTGAATTTAATCATCCTTCTGGAATCTGAATATCGAGGACATACCTTAGCCGTGCAAAAAGTAGATTTAATAATCCTTCTAGAACTTGAATATCGAGGACATACGGTAGCTATGCAAAAAGTATAATAACTATGTCGAATTTCAAACGTAAATATTTCGAATATTGTTGCATTTTTGTTTCAAAACATTCCCAGAAATTATGAAATTTCCCAGACGTTAGCAACACTGCTGGGGTTTGTTATTTGAGCATCAATACATTTAAAACAACAAGGAATGTTAGATTACTAGTACTTTGAAGATGGAAAACCTTAAATTGGGAATATTTTTCTGTAAATTTTAAAAAGTCACAATTTAGCAATAACAAAAATACAAGCAAAATCGTAAATTAAATTTTTCTTCCAAAAATTCATATAAATTGGAAAATTTTCCAGAGAATGGTAACGCCGCTGACTTGTATGTGCCATAAAATTTAAAACAAAAAAAAGCAAAGGCAATTCCTAGTCATTTTAAATTTGAGCATTATGTAAATCAAACATCTTAATAATGATCCCGGAATTCTGCCATTTGTACTTCACAATATTTAAAAAGTACTTGCTATTTAACAACAAAAAATTCATTCCAAATACTCATTTTTTGCATCAGAGATCCTTGAATTTCCCAGAGGTTGGGAAAAATAATGGAAATTACGGCCTATATACTCTAAAATACACTGTAATAAAATACAATAGATTATTAGTACAGGTGCAAATGACAAATATATTGCTATACAAGTACTTTAGTAAGTCGTCATAGGTTTACCAATCGCATATTCAAAATCTTTATTAATAGGCTTTTTATCCAAAACCAAGTTAAATACAATTTACCAATTCAAGGTTACTAAAGAGCTCCCTCAAACAGTGCGTCACCATTGAATTTGTCCACGGAGCAACAAATAGCCAAAACTTCAATAGATAAAATTGTTTCAGATGAACATCACTACGAAGTCTCACCGCTAGTCTCATCGAGCAGCAGTACCAGCGACATTTCAGTGATAAGCAGGACCCTTACTTCTTCCACGTCCCAATCCAAGGAGTCAAATCCATCGAAAATAAGTGATCCCCTCAAAACTAGTTTGGATGGTGCTGTTTCCAACTGTTCTGTGGACAGCGGTATTTCGGATCCACCAGGGTCGAAGAAGAAAGTGAAGAAAACCCAGTTTACTACCGTTTCCGTGCATGAATTTGAACGGAACGCCGTTGAAAGAAGACCTATTCAAGCTAGAAAAAACGGACGTATGAGCGGGGTCATATACAAAGCGAAATTTGCTGAGGTAAAATAATTTAATACACCTCATGTTAAACAACCAGCGGTTTAGTTGTCTAAATAAATGTCTTAACTAAAATCAAATCTGTTGCAGATATCCCCAATACATAAAGTGAGAATTGTTAACCTCGGTCCTAGCCAAAACGACACCAATTCTAATGTCAGCTCCCAAACTCTGCACTACGCCAATCCATTTGGCTTCGTGACATCGACACCGATTCCACCTTCACGAATCAGGGCTCGTTCTGTACGGAAGCTGGAGAATATTTACACCAATTTACCAGTCCGAAACATCGAGGTAGACGAGTCTGGATATTCGATGCCCATGGACGAACTTAGAAGCTTTAACGAAACGGTAAGTAAAAACTATGGCAATAATGCAAGAATTTTTTCTAAATTTCCATGATTATGATGATAAAATAAGGAATTCTGGAAATAGTCGCTTAAATTAGCCGAGTGCATTTTTTTATGAAAGCTGGGTGGAGTATTATCTCATTTTAAAACCTATTCCCATTCCCTATACGTGAAGTAATTGAATTCATGGCATCTTTCTTAAGCTGAAACTGACTCGTTCAAGATGGCGTCAATGTTTACTTCGAGCTAAGCAAAGCCGCCATATTGAAGCAGTTAAATTCAAGATTTCGGTTATAAATTACACCTCCGACGCAAACCAATATTAAAACTAACAACTAAAAGCGTTTTTGTTGCAGGCAAGAGCAGGTGCTAAGCCGTATCCTAATCTGACGTCGAGTTCATCGCTGGATGTGGACGATGTCGAAAGCATGCTGTCAACACCGAATAAATCACGTCCATCAGCTTTTCGAAAAGCTAGGCCCGAAACTGTATACGCCGAGATAACACCCAGATCCTCCAGAATTATGGACCAGTTCACCTCCTCGAGAGATTCTACCTCATTTCAATCCAGCCTATCCACTCCCCAACCTAGAAGCGAGTCCAGTGCAGCAGACTCAAAATCAAGCCTTTCCAGAACTACTGGTTCTCAAGACTTTCTGCCTGATACCAGAATGTCCTTCTACAACGACATCTTGACCAAAGAAACCAAGGAGTCGTTGAACTTAATTCACAAAACGAACTGGTCTTTGAAGTTCGACGACTTAGCCAAAGAGCACGATTGCCAAATAGAAAAAAAGAGTCCGCAAGAAGCCTCTTTGGACCAAAAATTTGTCGTCAACATGTTTGAAAGTCGGCCTTCTAAACGGTGGGAGACATGCTCACGGAACCTGGAAAAGGGTTTCCGCGACAGTTTTCAGAGAGACGCTTTTGTGAGAATGAGCTTAGATTCAAAAATGCGTGGAAAACTAAACCAGATAAATGATGTCGCTGTTAGTTACGATGCAATAGAGCAAAACATCGAGATGCTTGAAATTGAGTCCAGGAAGCTGGATATCGAGACGAAGGTTAGTATTGCCGATAATTTTTTCATATACTTTTAAAAAGCGGAGGTTTGAAATCGTTCGTTCGTAAATTCCTGATCTGGATTAGTTCGGGGGTTCA